>QRAM01000480.1:2578-14842 GCA_013436055.1 Halocynthia roretzi | reverse complement strand
AAAAAATAGCTACATATTCTGCGACGTGGAAAGGCAGTGGACGACTAACGTGGCTGAAAGAAAAAAATAGCTACATATTCTGCGACGTGGAAAGGCAGTGGCCTTAAGCTTTTTTATTTCGGTAATTTAGTCCGTGTCATT
Source organism: Halocynthia roretzi (assembly GCA_013436055.1). Taxonomy (NCBI): domain Eukaryota; kingdom Metazoa; phylum Chordata; class Ascidiacea; order Stolidobranchia; family Pyuridae; genus Halocynthia; species Halocynthia roretzi. The sequence continues at coordinate 14,701 of QRAM01000480.1, read as the reverse complement.
GTTTGCGGTTTTTCTTTTTTTGTTGAAGACCCCGGTAGAGAATTTCTTGAAAACATTAGAAAAATATGGCCAGTGTTATGAATTTCAAAACCACACTTAACAGCACAGATGGAAATTTGGTATGTACATGTATATTCAGACTTATATTATTTATTGTACTGACGTGATGTGATATTTGATACCGCAGCATAACGAACTTGCTCGTGGAATGCTTCAATACCAGCAGCAACATGTTTGTGGTAAACGCATTGCTCCTTGTCCACCTTCGAATTGCATCACAGCGCAGCCTAAAAAACCAGGAACGTGCTATTCACCTGCTATCGTGATAGCTAACAACAGAGCAACATGTGTAACACCATTTGGTCTGAGGTCGGGGAATATTCAGGACGAAAATAAAGTTCTTCAGGGTCGTATTAGTACTCCTACAAATTGGTGAGATTATATTAGAGTTATGAGTCGCTAAAAAAGCATTTAAATTGGATATAGATGTTTTTCGATGTATTCGAGGAGAAATTATTTTTCCGACTACGTCTTGGGTACTTCATAATTGGTCGACGCCAATTCTGACGTATTTTGCAGTATCCAATCTACGTATTCAGCTTCATAAATATTATTAGTAACCTATACCTTGTACGTACTATTGGTATCCATTGCCTGAATGTAGCAAGGCGTTTTGTTCTATTTTTGCTATTTGCTAACTATTGCTGAATATGTAATGTGTAAGATGAAGTGGTTACTAAGATTGAAAAAAATATTGAAAAATCCTGCTAACACAGCAACAGGCCTACGATAGTCATGATATTAATAAGTTATGATACTATAAAATACCTGATGTTACTTTAATGATAAATATGTATGTATATGATGAACAGCTGTGTATTCGCTCATCCTAGTTTATTTTAATTACTTACGAAGTTCAAATTTAGTTTTCAGAGTTACTGCGTCCAACAGAGCAACAGAGCGCCATATGCAGGTCCAGTCATAGGACTGACCTATGATGCAATAAATTCATCAAACTTACCAAGGCCAAGTGGTCAGTACATAATTAATAAAAAGTTTACTCATCGATCCTAAAATGAATTGCGGAGTTTTTCAGTTAGTTACAATTCCATCTGCTAAACCTGCGTGATATTTATATTAGATGTTTGGGTGTTTATAGGAACTAGTTATCACCCATATAAATAAATATATATCATTGAGCATCGCAGTTTCAACTATTTATCATATATCATATGCGTGACCAGCGATGGTTGGATGAGAAAAAAAAAAATGATATTTCAGAGTACTTTTTCTAATCATGATATCGGTGGCAATTTAATTACCCTGCTGCGCAAAAGTGTTCAATGCAAATTCAGTTTTAAATTCGATTTCCGTATAAAGAAATGCATATTTCTGATCACAGGCCAGGTTTCTAAGCGGACAAGGTGCTGCCCGGTTTTGTCTTCGGGAAATACTTTCTCAACACCACCTTACAGTCTCAGTACCAACCAACAAGGAAAGGGTTTGGACATATTCCCAGTATTATTTCGTCTTTATTATTGATATTAATCTTATATGCATTCATCTCAATTTTAAGAAACATCGAGGTACCGAAGGCGAATTATTCGAAGATCTCCTATTACGAAGAAATTGAAAAATAGAAATGCTGGTTGTCTATCTGTGATGAAGAATGTTGCTGTAAAATCGATTAAAACCGCACAGTCGTGTATTGAGAAAAGTAGGTACTCGCTTAGAAATTATATTAGGTTTTTATTTCTCCGTATTCAGTGCGCTTAAATAATAGTAACTAATATTGCAGTTAAATTAACTAAATTAGCAAGTAGCTAGTAGTTATGCAATGTTTCGAAATCAATCTAGAAGTTAACGTAAATACTCGCCAATAAATAAATTATCATAAAGCCAGTCTTGGCGTAGAAAGTATGCCTAGGCAACTGTACTTACAATCTTCGGTTTTTGAATCTGTTCTGTGTTTTTAACCCGTAACTTTAATGTAACACGTCTCAAGCATGGTAACTGCACAAAGAATCGTGAATAATCTCTGAACATTTTTCTGTGAGACGATACCTTTGTGACATTTATTCCGGTCACTGAATCCTCATGAGACCACTAAACCGACGTTTACGTTTCTTTCAGATGCCCCACAGCCAGGATTAAACGCGTTGGCTGTTTATCATTCCTTCCTAAAACAACAAGAGGAACGTTACCCAGACAGAACTTCGACACAATGGGACACTACAAACACTGAACAGAGTATGTATGTTTCATAAAGATTTCGGGTCCTGTGATAGTTCCACACCCTATATTTCTCCATGTTTATTTTCTTTGATTGCAGTGAGTTCATTGAGGCGTTTGAAAAATACTGATACGCGGTACAGCAACGGCTTTGCCCCTCAACTCACTTCGACACCTCAAAAAAATCAAAGATGCGAAGAAGGTCACACTACTAGGAGGATTATGAATGAAATTCCGGTTCGGAATGATGGTAAAGCGACACATACTGATAATTCAGGTATACTGAAAATGTCATCATTGCTGAATCACTTGTACCAATTCCACAGCTGTTACCAGCTTTCCAGAGGGTTTTTCTATTTGCATCTATATAATTGAGGGAGCTTGTATAAGTATAAGCACGATATCTCTTACCGCTATATATTATAGTTTATACATAAACCCTGAATGTAGTTGTATATAAGTATTTATTAAAATTTTACACATTATCAGAAAGGTAAGTTATCATTCTCTTCTTTGAAGTCGCGTTTTGATTGTGCATAAAGATTTTTGTATCGAAAAAAAACTGAAACATTTTCTTAAATAAAAATAGAACAACGATTCACCCGTTCCCATAGAGGATTTTGACGGTTTTCGGATTTCAGATCTCGGATAAGTGATTCTCAATCTCTAATATCTTGTGAATTTTTAATTTAGCCTATCTATGTAATTTGCATTCCTTAATTTCATGACACAGATATTTACTGGCATTAAGTGATATTTGTATTAATATATTTTAAATTTAAATTTCCAAAAAAATCTGATGTTATCACATAAATTTCGCATCGTCGGAAGCTCTACCGTATCAGCAACCATGCACATTCATTTTTTTCCCCAACATTTAACCTCGACCTCTAATTTTTGTTCCGGAGCTGGGTAGTAATGAAAAAAACTGAATAACAATACGATCAATACATTCAATTAGTCATACAGTCCTATTAAACGATTTTGAAACTGAGTTCATGGACCCCTTCCATATTTTTCATAGGAAGCAGTTTAGATGATGTTCTTGACGCTCTACAGGAGGAAGCTCGACAAGGGTCATCACATATTATGCTCCCGATTACAGAACTTGCTGAAATCGTCAAGAATTTTCAAAAGCAGCACACGGAAGGTGATGAAATTCTCAGTTCCACTGTTGCAACGAAAACAAGTTCCTGCAGCAACAAAAATAATAGCGACAATAACAATGGTAGCAAAGAAAAGAGACAAAGGGTGTCTAAAACGAGACAAGTGAAGTCCAAGCTTCCAGGAATGTATCCCATTGGCGCGCCGAGAGCTGCATCCAGTCCAATATCGGCATCCAGGAAAAGAGCGCTAGCGGCTTATGACGACTACGAATACCCAGATAACTTCGAGTTGGGTCCTTCTAGAAGAAAGCGACATGCGCTGTCCGGCATCAATGGTGTCTGGAGACCTTGGTAATACTGTAATAATGTTCTAAAAGTACCTCACGCGAGGATTCTGATCCACCCAAGGTAAATGTCGAAGTATAATTTGCCGACGACTGAAATATCAAAATTGTGGGGTTATGGATATAAGCTATATCATTAGCAATATATATTCAAAAATGAAAATCAAGCATATGATGCTTGCGTTTTGAGTGTAGTCTTGAGTGGTTTTTCTTTCGCTCGTGTGGTTTGTTCATCGAATTTTTCATTGTTTACTATTTTAATACTTACTTTATTCACTGGCACTCCTTTTGTTTTTGTTTTTTTGTTCATGTTCCAAACTTTCTTATTCTTCTAAAAATGTTCCTTGCACAATCTGTCAAATTATAATTTCACTCAACTCGCTGTTCCTCGCGTAGTTCCTCACGTAGTTCCACACGTAGCTCATCACGTAGTTCCACACGTAGCTCATCACGTAGTTCCTCACATAGCTCCTCGCGTAGTTCCTCACGTAGTTCCACACGTAGCTCATCACGTAGTTCTCACATAGCTCCTCACGTAGCTCATCACGTAGCTCATCACGTAGTTCCTCACGTAGCTCCTCACGTAACTCCTCACGTAGCTCCTCACGTAGCTCCTCACGTAGCTCCTCACGTAGTTCCTCACCTAGTATAGAGTTCTTTTATTGAAATAGAAAATCTGAAAATTATCAGAATACGCTACCGATTGAATACAATATAGGACCAATATACCCATAATTCCAAGGTCTTCAGTCGTTTCAGTCTAAAATGTAATGTGTATGTTATTTTATTTTTAATTGTTTCTTCGAATCTATATTCGTTATATAATGAAAATTCTACTGTTCTATAACTGTTTTTATTACTTCAAATAAAGAAAATTTCATTTATCGAGCAATGGTGATACATTTAACCGGGTCTCCACGTTAGGGACCATTTGGAACCAAAGAATCGATATAGTAAAATATGGACTGAATAATACCGGAATTATTGAGACCAAGTACCGTACTTTCGGATGGATAACCCGCGGGTTGTACATGGTTTTACATGAAAAAATCGAGGGTGCAAGTTATCCTACGAAGCAGGTAATACATGCGCTTGCCAATTGCCGCATGCACGCACGTTTCTTTGTTCGATTGTCTTTTGTCATATGTGCTGCGAGTGCGTTATATTGTATCGTGTGTTAGTATAGGGCAGGGGTGGCCACACTTTTTTAGCATGCAAGCTACTTTTAAATGACCAAGTCAAAATGATCTACTTACTACCACTATTGCAACGGTTCGTTGCAGGTGATCGGGGCTCGGGGGTTTGGGGGCTTGGGGGCTTCGAGACCCCTGGTATAGGGAGTAGAATTGTACAGAGATTTAGTGATGGTTATAAATGTGACCAAATAGTAGTGGAGAATACAGGGGGGGGGGGTGATATTATGGCGTGATGATAAACGGACGCATCATGTTGGGAAACATGTGAAGCCCTAAAATCATTTCCTAACCATGACTTTTAACTGTGGGAAATGTTACTGTATGGAAACACACAGGGAATATAGAGATAAGCTGACTAGCGTGGCGACAGAGTAAAAAATAAGTCTCGTGATATTGGTTCAGACGTGGAGTGTAAGATATACTGGATAAAGCAGTTCATGATAATACGATTGTGATTGGAGAATTTGATTGTAATTAAGCATCAAGCATCAAATTTGTGTTGATGATACGAGCCTGTGAATAGAGTTGAAGTGTATATAAAAAAACGTGTATTGATTTATACCTACAAAGAGACATCATTTAACCGAAGTATTACGTTTTTTTACGCGATCTTCTGAGTATCGAACGACGATTGCGGAGAGGAGTGTATTTGTAGCGGTTCAAACGACAGAGTACGAACTAGACTAACAATAAACTATACCAAAAAAGGTAACAATAAACTCTACAACAAAGTTGAACCGCAATACTGGTGACCCCTGTCACGAAGAACAATTATAAAACAAACTTCGGAGGAACCTAAAGAATCTAAAGACTAAAGAAATCGTCTAAAAACGGTTCTTTATCTAACCGTTCATCATTCTCCATATAATACAACAAGAGCCAAGAGAATTCGAAGATCGAAGAGGACACTTTGGACACAAGGACATTCGAAGAAACGGTAAATACTAATAAAATTTTACCGACGCAAAAATATTACGCTTTCCGACGCAAATACCGTACGCGCATATTTCCGATTTACTAGTTTAGGCAGAAATCGTGCATACATGTGTTTTGTTTCGGTTGTACTGTGGATGAATAACTGTTATTACTCCGTCACTCTTACAGTAAGCTTTTTAATAGTACGGGAGCAGTAGCCCCCATTACTCGTGAGACTAAGGGATTTTCTGAAATGGTAGAAAAAGGGGATGTTCTTGAAACATCTTTTTACCCTGAGAATACCATAAGTAACTCAGACAGATCTACCACTCCTTCACCAACACCTAAGAAAATATCTCCTTCTTCTTCAGGAAAACCTAAATAACAGCTGCAATCTGTCACTAACCCACAACCTGACACAAACACCACACAACTTGACACAAACACCAAACCACCTGTTGAAACCAAATCTAAGGTGGTTACCTTTTGTGACCAACCTTCCACAAGTACCAATTACTACCCTATGACCCGTAACCATGAAACGGATAGCAAAATGACATGAGAAACTATGAGCCACAGTATCGTAATAACTTTCAACCCCAGTACAGAGGCAATCCTAGAACTTTTAACGCAGAAAGTTATCGTCAATCCCTTAACAACCCCCAGAATAACTTCCGACGACCTAACAATGCATATCAGTCCTGTAACGCTGTAAGTAACCCTCGACCTCTGTGCTATTGCCATGGTACATATGGAGAAAATGCCCGTAAATGTATTCCACCTATTTTTTTCCCAAAAAAACTCCAAAAGCCAACACAAAAATTGACTGGTACTATGTTGGTCAGAACTCCCTGTAAGCGCTGGTCTAATTTATTTGTTTTCTCTGACTCCTTAAAAGAGACTTTAGCAGCGCCTTTACTTGCAATTCCTTGAATCGCTTAAGCTTATATTTCTGGCAGCTGATAACATGAATCACATACACTAAATACTTTCAGCTGTGTTTATTATTATGCCTTGGCTTAACCAAGCCAAGGTTGGTGATGAAACGTATGAAATCGCACGAAGCGATTTATGTGAAACGAACATGAAACAGTGTGTTTGTAGAGTAGTACTGTATATATACGCTTACTACTTACTTGCTCTCAAGGGCAAGTTAAATATAATAGTTATAATGGTCGTTGCACTCCCCCTCTCCAGCCTTTGAATGTTGTACTATTCTTCTTTGACCCTGTAACTAAGGTCAAATCTCTTGTTGATACTGCTGCCGTTGTTAGTATTTTGCCCAAGTCTGACTTTTGTCCTTCTTATCCACGAACATCTCGTGTATTGTATGCTGCTAATGGGACAAAAATAAAGACGTATGGTGAAAAGATAATTGATATTTCACTTTCACTCGGAGAAAAAAAGTCGTGGAAATTCACTTTGGCAGATGTCAAATTTCCAATTCTAGGTTGTGACTTTTTAACTAATTATGGTCTCCTTTCGGACTGCAAAAACAAATCAATGACTGATGCGATAACCAATGTAACTGTGTACGGTGAAAGTTGTCGATTTGACTCGGTCCACATGACATTTGTTCCCCCGGAGTTTTCAAATGAATTTGCCGGAATTTTGAAATCTTTTCCGCAGTTACTTTACCGTACAAATAAAGAACTAAGAATAAAACATGGAATTCAGCACCATATCGTAACCACTAGCAATAGGACAGTGTTTGCAAAATCTAGACGCTTGTCGCCTCAGAAATACAAAGCATAGAAAATTGAGTTGGAACAACTTTTGGATCAGGGGATAATTAAAAGAAGTAATTCCAGTTGGTTTACTCTCATACATATGGTTCCAAAGAGAGGTAATAGTTGGTGCTTAGTTGGTGATTTTCGCTCATTAAATGCTGAAACGGAATTAGCAAAGTATCCTCTACCTTTTCCTTTGGACTTTGTTAATACAATTGAAGAGGCCACAATCTTCTCTAAGATTGATTTGCAATCACCGTACTTTCAAGTACGAATGTCCAAGGAATCGATCCTAAAAACAGCTGTAATAACTCCGTTGGGACTATTTGATTTCCATTATATGCCTCAAGGTTTGAGAAATGCCGCGCAAACTTTCCAGTATTCCATTGATACTGTCACGCGCGGTTTGGATTTCACGTTTGCATATATTGACGACATCCTTGTCGCGTTAAAAAGTCCAGAGGAGCATAAAGAGCACCTCCGACAATTGTTTCAACGCTTAGATGATTACGCTTTGACTATTAACCAAAAGTGTGTTTTTGGACAATCAGAAGTTGATTTCCTTGGTCATCGCGTCTCAGCAGGAGTTATAAAACTGTTACCAAACAAGGCAGAGGGCATGCGGAATTTTCCGAAACCGATGACCTATAGACAGCTTCGCCGATTTTTGGGCTGTATCACGTTTTATAGATGGTTCCTTAAGAATATTGCAAGCACTTTGCAGCCATTGTACGATTTGATTGGAGGAAATAAAAACTCACATCGGACAATCAAATGGAACTCAGCGGCCGAGGAAGCTTTTGAGAAGGCTAAGGAAGCTTTAGCAGTCGACACGTTGTTATACATGCAAGAATCGCAGAATTCGCTCCGTATTACTAATGACGCTAGTAAGAATTGTGCAGGAGGCGTACTTGAACAAGAGCAGGACGGACATTGGTGTCCAATCGCTTTCTATTCACGTTCTTTTAACACAAATCAGAGAAAATACAGTACTTTTGATAGAGAATTGACAGCCCTCTTTTTATCGTTGAAGTATTTCAGAGTATATGTTGAAGGTTGTATCAACCTTATCGTGCTAACTGACCACAAACCGTTGTCAGGAGAATTGAATACGCCCACAGAAAGTCATACACCTAGGCAAGCCCGCCAGATTGATTTTATCAGTCAATTGGCCCCCGAGATAAGGTATATATCGCAGGAGATACTAACATTGTAGCAGACGCGCTATCTCGGATAACCGAAAATATTCCTTCATCAGAAGAGAAAGAGACCGCTAAGAAAATGATGAGTCATGATGATCAGTTAACCTTAGATACAGATATGGAAAGAATAGTGGCAAATGTATTTTCTCGTTTAAAAATGCCAAATACGGTATCACTTGATGACATAGCGCAGAAACAGTCGAATGATGAGGAATTACAAATGCTTAGAGAACAGCATACTTCCCTAGCAATTGAGGATGTATTGTTTGCGCCTTATAAAACAATAATGTGCGACGTATCACTTGGTTCTCCAAGGCCAATCATTCCGCAAGCGCAACGAGATATGATTTTTAACTCAGTTCATTCGTTATATCACCAAGAAGCAGATTCATCATTTTGGGCCTCTTGCTGTATAACTTGCCAAAAATCAAAAATTCAAATACACAATAAGGCTCCATTACAAGCCTACAAAATTCCAAAGGCTAGATTTGAAACTATCCATGTTGACATTGTAGGACCTTTACCGCCTAGCAACGGGCACAGATATTTGTTGACAGCAATTTGCAGTTATACGCGATTTCCGGTAGCAATACCCATTGATAACATTTCAGCAGAGACTGTGGTAAACGCTTTCATGATGCATTTTGTTTCGATATTTGGGTGTCCAGTGCAAGTAGTCACTGATAGTGGTGGAGCATTTATTTCGCATTTATGGAAGGACATAATGAAATACATCGGAACCCGTCATACACTAATCACTGCTTATCACCCACAAGCCAATAGAATGGTTGGACGTTTTCACAGGCAATTGAAATGTTCTTTGAAAGCACACGAAAATAACACTGACTGGTTCTACAATTTACCTTTGCCACTTTTGGGTATAAGAAGTCAGGTAAAGGAAGATATTAGTTTGTCCTTTTGAAATGGCTTTCGGAGAAGCCTTAAGAATTCTTGGAGATTTTGTTACTTACGATTCAGATGGAAATCTCATTGACCAAGGACATTATATGAATCAATTAAGGAGATTTGTAAATCTCTAAGACTAACACCACCACGACCATTTGAAGATGTGAAATCTTATTTGCATAGGAGACTTGAAACATGCACACATGTATTTGTGAGAGATGAGGCACGCAAACATGCTCTACAAAGAGCCTACAAAGGACCTTTCAAGGTTATTTCGCGTTATCCGAAGTACTTTGTAATTGAGAAACTAGGACAGCCATATAAGGTTTCTGTGGATCGCTGAAAAGTGGTAAAACCTTTAATTTTGCAACGGATGAAATAACGCAACCGCCCTCACTATTTCGGAAAGAGACGCCCATTCAGACTGACAATTCGCGGCTATCGACGCACGATATCACAGAGGGAACACCCGTAAATTCGAACGAACCGTTGAGCGGTTTCGCAAGGCCAGTGATTCAACAGACTAAGAGTGGAAGAACATCGATAATTCCAAGTCGCTTCTTAAATTTTATCAACACAACGTTAGCGCCAACGCCAGCGCCAATGTGTAGAGTTTGAAATTCTCGATTTTGAATGCTTTGGTCACCACTTTGCTAGTTGTACGGCTACTGTTACTGTTTGTTATCCTGGATTGACCTTATGTTTGTTGGATAATTTCGGATTTTCGATGAAGATGTATATACAGAAAGTACAAGACAGAAATAATGAGGCTAGAGTCTTAGGTATATATTGAGTGTACATTGTCGAATGTATGGAATCAATTTGCCATCTTCAGTAAACATTATCCCGGGAACATTTATCTAAAACCTCTGGTACAGAAAAAACCTGCTACCACAAATTGGGGAAATAGTTAAGCCTCCATGTTTTATTACACTATCATAGTATTACTTTCCTTACAGTACGAAGTTATCATGCTATCCGACCTTTGCTGTTTATGTACATATACACAAGACATAAATGACTTTGCCATACTTGCTTTTGCCTACTTTTTCACCGGAGCTTCCAGCTTATAGGTGGTGGGCCTATAAAGAGAGTAGAAAAGTAAAAAAGGTTGCGGAGCACTGCATTAGACTACAATTTTACTGAGAAGGAGTAACAGTTGAAATCGCCTCTTTTTAGCAAGAAGATACGAGTTATATTTCAAGTGAGATATTAAATAATGTGATGACAAGGAATTCCAATCACGACCGTACATTATCGCTCCTACTGACGCAGTACCAGAACAGATAAAATTTTATTGACTGGGAATCGAACCTGGGTCTCCCGCGTGGCAGGCGAGAATTCTAACACTGAACCACCAATGTGTCCTTCCCTTGCAAAAACTAATCAAAAATTTTCAATGAATGGATAAACATCTCAACTTTTATTGATGCTAATAAGTATGCCTACTATGAATAAAATGTATTTGCGGCAAAAGTGATTCAAAAGTGTTAAATATAGGATTGTTGTGGTTAAATTACATAGATTCGAATTTCACTTCAAACTCTTTTTCAGATCCAGTCACAGTATGAAAGCTTTTAAATGATTTTATTTATTCGTTAAGAAGAATAAAAATTTTCTATCGAACAGATAAAATTGCATTGACCGGGAATCGTATCCGGGTCTCCCGCGTGGCAAGCGAGAATTCTAACACTGAACCACCAATGCGACCTGCCCTTGCAAAAACTAATCAAAAATTTTCAATGAATGGATAAACATCTCAACTTTTATTGATGCTAATAAGTATGCCTACTATGAATAAAATGTATTAGCGGCAAAAGTGATTCAAAAGTGTTAAATTTAGGATTGTTGTGGTTAAATTACATAGATTCCAATTTCGCTTCGAACTCTTTTTCAATCTATTCACAGTACGAAATAATTTAAATGATTTTATTTATTCGTTAAAAAGAATAAAAATTTTCTATCGAACAGATAAATTGCATTTACCGGGAATCAAACCCAGGCCTCTCGCGTGGCAGGCGAGAATTCTACCACTGAACCACCAATGTGTCCTTCACTTGCAACAACTAATGGAATATGTTTGGGGGGGGGGATTTACATCTCAAATTTTATTGATGCTACTAAGCATACCTACTATAAATAAAATGTATTAAAGGCAAAAGTGATTCAAAAGTGTTAAATTTAGGATTGTTGTGGTTAAATTACAAAAATTCGAATTTCGCTTCAAACTCTCTTTCAAATCCAGTCACAGTATGAAAGCTTAAATGATTTTATTTATTCATGAAAAAGAATAACAATTTTCTATTGAACAGATAAAATTGCATTGACCGGGAGTTGAACCCGGGTCTCTTGCGTGGCAGGCGAGAATTATACCACTGAACCACCAATGCGTCCTGCCCTTGCAACAACTAATCAAAAATTTTCAATGAATGGATTAACATCTCAACTTTTATTGATGCTAATAAGTATGCCTACTATGAATAAAATGTATT
>QRAM01000048.1:311834-400417 GCA_013436055.1 Halocynthia roretzi | reverse complement strand
CCAGCAGAGCTATTCGCTCACCTCAATAACCGAGAGATTCTTCAGCGTCTGTTCCGTCGATTGTACAGTAAAGTGAACGCGAGGCCTGTCGGATCCCGCGGTAGAAGGAAGATTGTCGGGGGGATATTTCAAAACGCTTTTTGGCGTACCAGGCGTTTTTCGAATGTTAGCTTTCAGATCGCCTTGTTTCAACTGCTCCATGATTTGATTCAAATGGTCCTGTAAAACACATCTACAATAATAACATTGTCAGAAATTAAGAATTCTTGGAAAAACTCACCTTAAATTTGTTAGTCCAATCCTCCATCCAATTCCGGACCATTTTCTTTATCTGGGCCTTCTGCGGAGACGTAGGATCGAGATTCCATACGTTCCATGACGATAATTCATTACCCAAATAGTTATGGCGGTCCTGCAAATGAAAATAATCTTATAGAAGAGGTATAGGGAGTTGAATTGTACAGGGAACTGATGTTGGTAATGATTGTAACCAAATAGTAGTGGAGAACATAACGATAACGGAATATGTTATGTAGTGATGATATACTGATGCATAATGGTGGGAGACTGTGAAGCCCTAGTATCACTTCCTAAACATGATATTTGACGGTGGGAAATGTTACTGTATGTAGGCTTACAGGGAATATAGAGATACGCCGACTAACGAAGCGGCGGAGTGGATAAGAATAGGTCTCAGGACATGGTGAGACGAGGAATTGGCTAGCGAAGAGCTAGAGTGGAGATAAGTCTCGTGAAATTGGTTGAGACGCAAAGTGTAAGATATACTAGATAAAACAGTTCATGATAATACGATTGTGATTGGAGTATTTGACTGTAATTAGTTCGTAGCATCAAGTTTGTGTTGATGATACGAGCCTGTGAATAGAATTGAAGTGTGCATACAAAAACGTGTATTGATTTATACCCACAAAGAGGTATCATTTAACCGAAGTATTACGTTTATTTTTACGCGATCTTCTGAGTATCGGACGAAGATAGCGGTGTTCCTCCTTGTAATCAGGAGTGTATTTGTAGCGGTTCAAACGACAGAGTACAAACTAAACTAACAATAAACTACAACACAAGCTGAGCCCCAACAGAGGTAATATATATAACAATTCTTTAAAAAATTATTATGGTTCCACACTGTAACGTAAATGTCTATATAGGATGCGAGTCATTATTCTGATGTTCATCGTTCGGTAAATCCCAAATATCACGGACAAAGAATATATAAATTGTTCAGATTTATGGTAATTATCCGTGCTGATTTCACATGTTGAGCAATCAGAACAATAACCCCCTAAAAATAGAACCTAATAGGCCGAGGCCGAACTGTACTGTACCTTTCGTCCTAATCTATGCAAAATATTCAGGATTTTAACCTTCCGTTGCTGTGTTGCTAATCACGAATACTACTGAAAAGTCCGGCCCGGAACGCGAGTAAATATGCAACTCAGGTTCGTCGAACTTCTTTAGCAAATAGGCTTTCATGTTATACGTTGTAATAATTTCCATAAACATATCATTTCAACTATAGCGGAACCTTGATACAACTTACGTCGATATAAAACAACTATGGATACAACACCCGAACTTTATTTTATTTATTTATGTTTTGCCTCTCTTCTGGAAAGTAGCTACAACACAATCCTAGCGTTGTTTTCGCTGTATAATAAAGTATATTCCCGCAGATAATGTAGTCGGAATTTTAACAGGCTTCCACTGTGCCCTAGAAGTCGGTGTACCGCGAATCGTTTCGGCAGTACGATTCTGATTGTGTAAATATTGTGCAACGGGGCAGACTGCGNAATTAATCCTATACACACACTAGTGTCTAGCTAGTATACTTCAAATATATACAAAACTGTAACCATCTTCCCATTACATAGTGTAACAAAAATATGTATGAACATTTTGAATGTCCCTGGATGAATTCTAGTAAAGATTTTTAAATTGGATGTTGCCAAAATTTCTATCGCACAGAATCCATGAATGCATTTACCGTGGCAATCTAGAAATTACTTTTCAACAAGTTATAGAAATAATGTAACAATACTAATTTAACATGTTCTTTTGTGAATAAAAACGAAATGAAACATACCTTGAGTCCGACTTCAGCCATAAGGTTCCGGATAAAGTTTTGATGAAGGGTGTCGCCCTCTATGTATTGAGTCAGCAGTTCAACTACAAGTTCATCACTTGCCCCTTGCAGACTGTGGTAGAGTTTAAGAGCGGAACGTAGGAACTGTGCCTGTTCTGCATCCTGAAACACATGAGAAAAAATTAGTTGTTACAGATGCAAAGTGCAGCATTTTAGCCAGCTAGCAGGCAGGAATGAGTTCAACATAAGTTGGTACATTACATCAGGTGCGCCTATTATGATCACAGATAATGTTATCCATTGCGTATTGTTAATAATATCAATTGGTTTCAAATCATATTAACATCATGAATATCCCTTACTTTCAGCCAGTTATGGTAATCAAAAAGAAATGATCACAATAAGCGGCAACCACTGTATTAGCTAGACCTCATAATTCAGTAACTTTATTGCTACCCAGCGATAACACATTCCCTGACTATCACCCTGGATTTTATCTCATTGGAATACATGTCAGTAAATTTTCCTTGCACATAATGGGACTTCTGTGAATAGTAGGCCGTTAGTGTTTTAAAGAATTTACACTCACCCAAATTGAGGAAAGCCTGTGCATCAATATTTTATGACAAATGCAGTCTCAAGGCAATTTATGTCGTTATTAGAAACATAGAACTGATACCTTAGGGGATGGAGGATTCGATGAATTGAAGATTGAATTGATTGAGTTGATCAGATGTCTCGTCTCCTTTGCATCTCCTTTTTGCCACAGCATCATCAATGCATCTACCACAGACTTTCGGATGTCCCAGTCCGTTGCGATTCCCAGCACATCTGATACCACAAGCAGAAATTTACTAGCCTCATAGGGACGTTTCAGTCGCTGAAAAATGCGGATGAAACTTATTTAACATCGGATGGTATGCGTAAAAACACTGGAAAATGAGTCATTGGATACCTGCATGATATAATCTTTATATCTCTCGAACCAAGGTGCTCCCTGAAACTGAGTAAGGAAGCTGGGTGGAGGTGGTGTAGCTGGAGGCGGTGTAGGAGGTGGAGTAGGAGTGGGTGGAGGAGGTGTTTTGGGTTTGGGAGGTGGTGGCTTTGAAACCAATTTCACGATTGCTTTGTGAGGTTTTTTAGGGACCGATGATGCTGGTTTTGGTTGAGCTGATACTGCAAGAGAAAATTTCTTTAATTATTTAGTGAGCTATAACTATTAGCTATACTTGGATTTGTGTCTTTGATTTTACCTCACTGTATACTCAAGTCTATACGTTAATTCTGAGAGAAAACTCCAGTTTCAATATTTTCAAATACAGTAATAGATGCACATTTGAGAAATAATTACCAGCTGGAGTTTCATCAGCTGGTTTTGTCGGAGGTGGAGTCTCAGGTGGTGAAGGTGACTTAGGTGGTGGTGTCTTCATTGCAGATCTCATTTTCTCCAACAATGCTGATGGCTTTTTCGCAATGGGTTTTTTGCTCGGTTCCTTACCGGTCCCTTCTTTGGCCGGTCCGGCTAGTATGAAACATTTCACTGATTACGTTGCAGTAGGACATTGTATGTATTTTTATGAATAGGCTTCAGAAGAATTTATATCAATATTGACATGCTGCATGATAAACTAGAGGTCACTCTATAACAGGGGTTCTCAAACTTGGGGGCGTGTAGGATTTGCAGGGGGCGTTGAATGCCATTAAGAAAAAAGTTAAAATTTACTGATTATTCAATAATCAATGGAAGTCTTGCACCCAGTGAGTAAGCCCAGGTTAGCCTAATAGAAAAGTTCTTGTAGCTGTATATTAATCTTATTATAATGGAATTCATTGTCCCAGGCCAATAGAGCCCAAAACAGTATTTTTTTTGCCCATGCATCAATATGGTCATTGATGGGTTAAAATTTTGTGCTCACTATATAGATAAAATATCACAAATAAATATCTTAACATACCAGATGGATCAATGCTGTCTTCATCTTCATCATCCCATTCTTTGACCTCGTCATCTTCCCATTTAAAAGCTCCATCTTCCGAGGGTGTAGCTAATCCAAACTCAAATGTCGGTGGCTCATCGTATAAAGACAGTTGCTGTAAAAAAAGATTATGATTGCTATGGTAAGGTATCTCTTGAAAGTAGAGTGATCCAGCAAACCCCCTAATGAGAAAGAAAAGTAATTTTTTTCTAGCACGATGATTCACTGTAGTTAAATCAAAAATAACAATCACCAAGACGATTCGACTTACAGACTGTACATTCATTACAAGTTAGCAACTGACAATAGCAAAGCAATTCGTAGCATTTGTAGAAATCAATACCAATCTTTTGGATGCTTCCAGTTGTTCTTGCGAAAACTGAGGAGGTTTCCAAATCAATTCCGCCTTCTGCTTGGCCACATCATCTTGACTCCACAAAAATCTTGTCAGAATCGAATTTGGAATGAATCCATTCGGATTAGTGATGTACTTCGTCACTGGATTGAAATCAGGACCCGACTCTTCATAGTACTGCACAAGGAAATAATTTTGCTATAATTTAGTAAATGGTAATTTAGAAGTCTAAGAGTTACTTCACGTCGGATTTTAGACACAAAAAAAATGTGTTCAATATTCATGAAATCAATGAAGAAAAATCAAAGTCCTGAATATATTTTCAGTAAATTTTCCAAGGTATTATTCAAGTGAAAGTGACCTTCGGTTTTTCATCACAAGCATTCAAGATTTCCTCCATTGGTTTGGCAGATGTGATTGGTGGAAAAAAGCCAGTTTTATATTCCTCATGCCATTGTACAGGAGCTGTAGTGCATAGAAATGAAAAATATGTTTGATAATATATAGGAAAAAGGAAATATGCATTAAAAATATTCAATATATGCTGAAGAGAAGGGGAAAAAGAAAAGGTGGCCAATTACTTCAAGTTCTAAGCCAAGTATAAACTCACTTTTTGTAACTTCTCTTGGAGGATCCACAGAAAAATCAGCATCTTTGATCTTAAAAAGTGATTTCATACATAAATATTCAAATTCATATATAAACAACAAAAATTAAATACTGGATTACAAGTTAATAATTTAAGAGGACTGATGACATCAGGAACCCAACAGTCATCATTTAACCAGGTTACTATTTTCATTGCTTTGATAAAACATGCTAGGACACAGGTAATTTACAAATACAGATTGTCAATTTTTTTCGTTAACCGGTAAGAGAATGACATTGATTGAGAGTAACAAACATATTCAAAAACGAATAAATGCATTTGAAAAAGAAACATACATTGTACTTTTTTGGTCGTCTCCAGAAAAGTCTCATGTACATCTGAAAAGCACGAGATTCAGTCTTTTTTGTTGCGCGTCGAAGTATTCTCTTAGGTCGTACGAGCCCGTCCCTTATTCCACTCAGCTCATTTTCTCTGAGTGACAGCAGCCCGTAAGCTTCTGATTTTTCTTGGTCAGATGCATTAGCTATTGTCAACTCTTCTTCACTCATACGGTCCACAGTATAATCCAGTCTACAAATTTGACATAGTGTATTAACATCAAACAGTTATATAATGATCCTCAATGCACACCATCTAGGGTCAGGTTGAGCCAGATTTGTTCAGGATTGAGAAAGAGCAATCAGCATTTTTGTTAAATCAAAATGGCACTACAAGCAGAGTGAGTGAAATGGTTAACATTAGAAATCATAAGACAGGATCCTATTTCAAAAGTATGCATAATCTTCGGACCAATACTAATGGCAAATCATAGAAAATTACATACAAGACCTTTCCTAAATAGCTTACTTAATATGGGAGGATTTTGCTCCTTTTATACATCTTGCAGTGTCTTCAGATAAATGTCCTAGCAAAGTTGCATCGAGACCGACGGGATTTTCATTCACTTGTTCTGAGAATTCCATACAGACCATTTTGAAGAGATACGATGTAGGAAGATAGCTCTGATGCTGTATACGATGTATGTTGCCGTTCAAACTCACAAGCAGATCGCCACGTTGACTGCAGTATTCCAAACTCTGTGGCTCTGCATTAAGCTTCAGCATTCTGTTGAAATTTCAATTTCAAGATTTACAATACAAGAGGTATAATTATTGGCAGATGGATATATTTATAGATACCGAATCAAAGAATTTTCCTGATTCCAGATACGAATTGTGCCATCTTTACTCGAGGAGGCAAAAAAATTCAGTCTGGCACTGCTGGTTAAGCCGGTCAAGTCATCTGTGTGATCTTCATCGGGACTGTGATCATATCTCTCTAAATACATATCATAACATATTAAGCTTTATAAGAACAGTCACATAATATAATGAAGGCGAGTTTGTTTGAAATCAAGTATTAGTTGAATGTAATTTGATATTGCTATCTTTAATATACATACTAAACTCTAAGTCAAAGTTACATACTCTGTATATTCGATGTTGTTTTTACTGCAAATCCTATTGCTCATAACACATATTTATTACTATGGAATTTTAAAATTAAATAAGGCTTGAATAGCCTTCACCAGGTGAAATTTTTAAATGCAACTCTCCATAACTTTAATAGCAACCATTTAATGTATAAATATTTCTAAGTGATTGTAATACAGGTAACGATTTATTCTATTACAAGTTGTCAAGTTGTAGTATGGCATTGAGAAACAGACACTGATGCTAGTATTTTAGGCAAATGCATTATTTTTGAATGATAACTATAAAATATAAACTTGAAATAACATTTTTACCATCTTTTTTTAAATATACATGTCCTACATTATCCAACTAAATGCATTTCATTTGGTGAGTTGATCAAATTTGACCTCTTCTTTCAGGACAATATGACTAGTGTACCAGAATATGTATTAATTATTGTTCTACATAAATTCACCATACTGGTCATACTCATGCAACACACATGCTGAAACCCACCCTTCGTTGTCAAATCGTACATGACCATGCTATAAGTCGCAGATTCCGGATGTTGAAAGGCAACCGCAAGTCGGGAGTCTGCGATGGTCATGTGACATGGAGTAAGCGCACAGTAAAAGGACATCAAAAGAGAGAGAGCTTCGACAGTGTTGGGAAATATTTTCCAAACTTTAACGATGTTGTCTGAATAAGAATGAAACTGTATTAGATAAATACACAAAAGCCGTGATAATTTTCTTTACCTTTGCCGGCGTGATTACTTGGTCGTTTTTGACATTTGCAAGGATGGCGACGACTCCTTTTACTCCGTGAGCATCTGTTTTGAAAAGAACTTTTCCAGATTGCATATCGATGTTGGCGATACATCCATCTTCAGTTCCACCCAGCAGTATAACTTTGTTGCCGTAACTAAAAATAAATAACATAGCTGATACAGTAACAATCTCATTTAATAAAAGCAGTACTGTATCAGTGTATAATTTACTGTTAATTAATTAGCAATGTTTTGAATTGTTGTAAAGTACTGTTTGCACTAAGCTTGCTGGTCGATGTAATCATTGCAAGTTCTATATAATCTCTATCTGTACACATAGTACATAAGTTAAGATATATACACTCTATGGAAAGGAACCATATTTTTTTCTTTTGCATTCACTGGATATTTAAAATAAAATTTTAAACGTTTACCTAGTAGTCTTCAAACCTAATCTTTTCAAAATTTTGGGAGTGTTTTTGCTCTCTTCCCAGGTCGCGAGCAGTTCTGAAGAGTCCACTATGTATTCATACATGCACATGCAAGTGATGCGATCTCCTGAAGTTAAAAAGAAATAGATGACTAAGAAGTGAGGCTGACTGAGCTAACTACCAATATAACCTTAAGAAATAATTAACGGTAGCAAACTCAGATTTCACCTTCTTCATATTTCCACACTTTCTGGATTCTGCAAGGATTAGTTGCTGTCCATGCCTTCACTAAAGATCCATCGTCGTAAGCCGCAAACAAGTTTTCTTTCTGAAGACAGTAGACCGCATCTACCAATTTGATATTGTCTAGAAAATCTTCTTCATCATCTTCTGTTCTGTCGATCAGCCAAAAAGGAACGAGAGTTGTTAGAACACAACCGTTGGTCGGGGATATCAGACGAATGGTATTATCTCGACACTGACAGATAACACGATTTGGAAGTATCTAAAATAGGAGGGTGAATAAATAATTTAGACCAGTTGTAGCCAAACTACACCCTTTATAAAGTCTAGTACTCCCTCAGACATTCTCCTTAATTTTTAATATGCAAGATTTTTAGAGAGAGAATAACGCAGTTGTATGAATGATAATTATATTTTTGTGTGAAAATAAGATTTACTATTTTAAGTTTTTTGTCGAATGTGGCTGCTAGTAACCGTTCAGTTGTTAATGTGGTACTCATGGAGAAAAGTTAGACCACCTCTGCTTTAAACGACCTGGTTATTTGATTTTTGTTAAGATCTAATTATACTGTTAAAGAATCACAATAGATTCATCACTAAATCAAAAATCAGATACGATCACCTGAAGTTCGCAAAACAGTACATTGTCTTTCAATATTTTTAATCCAAAGTCATCAAGATCAAGACTAGCTCAGGGATTAGCTATTAAATCTTATCTAAAGCTGTAAATGTGTTTATCAAATGAGCATATACTTACTTTGTTTGGTGACACCATTTGCATGCTGAATGTGTCACATCTATAAATAAAACACAAATACTTAGTAAGACCAAGAAAAAAATATGAAAACCATAATATAGAAGATAGAAAAGTATTGATGGTTACCTGATGGTTGTGAATATCTGATGAATGTGTGCAACGCTCCATAAATCAACAGTATATGAAGAAAATGAAAATATGTATCCGAAGTCAAGTGTCGTGCAAATCCCTTTCACAGGATCTTCAGTAGTCAAGCTGTTATAATCCAAAATAGTAATAAAAAAAGAAGATAAAACCTAAAAATAGGTGATTGAAATGAAGTTGTGCAAACTTACAGATCTACTTCATCATAGGTATTGAAATTCCAGAGCCTGATAGTGCAATCATTAGAAGCCGACAGAAAATATGGACCCTGATATTAATAAAAATATATTAGAACAACTCCATAGTTTAACAGAAAAAGTAGTTGCATGAAAAAGTATTACGTAAAAATGAAAAACAGAAATAGCTGGCAAACCAAGAGAACTAGAAAAAAAATCTCACCAAAGGATACAAAGCAATCGCTTCAACAGAACCGTGATGACCGACAAAAACATGTTGAACGTCGAAATTTTTGTTCCAGAGTTTTATGGAGCCATCTCTTGAACCAGTTATGATATATTTTAAAGGATTGAAGAAGAGAATACTGAAGGAATACAAGTATAAATATGGATAAGTTTACAGGTAGCCCGAGTCCCATGAAAATGCTAGGTGAATTTTTTTAGAATTCAAAGTAAATTAGTTCAGACAACCGAACGCACCTCGTAATGTTCCTAACATGCAGATCTCTTCTGTGACCGATTAGTTTACCTTCATACAGATTGAAAATCTAAACAAAACTTCACCATGAATTTCAGTACTGCATTCACAGTGGTACTAATTAAACTTTGTTATGTTGTTGTTCAGTTGGACTAAAATATGAAGAAATACACTCACTGCTATTCCAGTACCACAGGTAGCATAGCATAATTGAGACTTGCTTTCCGTACTCTCCAAAGTCAGGTTATTGAATTCATCTTGTGAGGTTAGACCAGATGTTATTACTTTTCTTGGTATGAGGAATTTATTCCCGTAACGAAAACACCAAGACTGAAAATAAACACGGAAGTTGGTAGTGAGATAGTTTTAAATTACTTGATAACTAAAAACTTACAGAAACATTTCCATTTCCAGCAGAAACTACTTCATTGCAGCTTTCATTGTAGGTCAAGCTAGGTAGAAAGAGGATTAAAGTAAGTAAATTAAAACAGATGAATTACTCCAGCTACATAGTGTCCCGGGAAAATCTTTAAGAGCCAAACAACAATCTGATAATATAACATAGGCCTACTCTACCTACTTTAGTAACTTCAACTTGGATATTCTGAATAATAAATATACGCAAGAGATTGCAATTTATGTCTGTAGCATTGACTATGTCACGCGCTACACGCAAGCTAGTGCAGGGACTGTAGCAAATGTAGGATGTGAGGTCTCCCAGTTCAATGAAATAGGAATTTATGAATTAACTAGCAGATTTGGTTCTCGGCCAATTTGAGTCATTCGCCAAAACGGGCTTCTTCCCAATATTCCCCCTGCCGATACATTGTTTAAAAATTCACCCAGTCGGACCTTGCTCATACCTTCCTCACAGCATTTCCTTTCCAAACCTTGTTCCCCCCCTCTAAACCTCCGCCCAGTTCCCGACCAAACTGTGGTGAGCCAATATTGATATATATATATATATATATATTCTCACCAACAAATCTTATGTTGAAAATTTGCCGTTGAAATGAACTCCAAATCCGAATTAAGAAGCTGAAAATAAATAAATCGAAGTTATGAGGCGCAATATTTTTTACACAATAGTCATGAGTCAATGTGAGAGGAGAGGTGGAAGGTATCAGCACCGCGCTAAGCGGCAGGAAGCAGACAATTTAAAAGTATATGAAAAACTTGAATACTCACCTTCATTTCATGATCTGATGTAACTGCAACATACTGATTGGTTTTAGATGACCAAATCATCGTTAAAATTGATTCACCAGGGTCAGTAATGTCCTTTCTCCTTCCATCTTTGTAAAACACTCGGATGAACTGACTGTCAACAGTAATAATTTCCTGTTTGTCGATAGAAATTCAAACCCGTAATCAAACCCGTGATCAAACAACACTGCCAAATAAAAAAATGTACAGCATACATATCAAATTTGAATTGCAATACCTCAGTGACAGTGTTGTATATGACAGAACGAAGTTCATCATCATGATTTAATTTTCTTTCATGATGTATTCCATGGGTAATCACTGATGATTGTGCATCTGCTTTCTTAATCAAATCGGTTGAGATTTTCACAGTGTCTCTGAAATACAATTGACATTATTGGTATTATAAAAATTTGCAATATAAAGTTGAGGTTACAGACATAATTGAAAACCTCAGTTAGGAGTGCTTACCATGGTGACCAATGCATGGGATATGACTATGGCTTGGTGTATGAATTTAGGGTAGAGGTATGGTGTTATTCTACTTGTAATGTGGAGTTGTAGTTGCTACTTGCTGTATTATTAAATTACTGATATTTAACAATGACCACAGATCAGCGATTTCGCAGTAATTACAGAGAATACATTATCAACCAATCTAATCATCTGTGTTTTAGTAAATGGAATTATCAACATGTTTTCTTCTCAGCATATCAACAATGTGGATATTAAATAACACGGTAAGACTATTACTATCATGGTAAATGTTTAAGAACATAGTTGTGGTCTAATTGATGCCTAGTTTCAATGTTCAATCTGATATGCTTACTGTTCAAATCAAGGGTTAAATTAGGGGTAAATAGTGAACTTACCGGAGTAAATTCCACAGCTCTTTTCCTCTCTTCCCTGTTTCAACCATGACGCTACACAACAGGACAGTCTATCTGCATCATTTAAGCAATTTTCGGGGTTTGTAAACTAAAGCTGAAAAGTTACGCAATTCAAGTAAATCTTGTTCAGCGACATATTTGTATGTCATCTGATTTTACCACGAAGGTAAACCGTAAATATTCAGTAAAAATTCATAATGTGAGTATGCTCCCCCCTTTAGTCCTTCCGGGTTACCCTAGAATACGGGGAAGCAAGAAGCCGGAAAAATCGCTGAAATAAAGGTGAACTAACCTATGGTGGAGAGGGATACGGTTAGGATTCACGATTTTTCGTATTCCCGTCGTCACCATATTTTAGTAAGTTTCCCGCAGTTCCCGCTTTTTTGCATTTAAGGGATTACCTTTATTTCACTGTAAATCGTACATTGGTTGCTAAACAACAAATTCATAGATTTTCGCTACAACGAAAATATACAGAGTCAAAAGTCAAAACTAAATTTGCGTCGCAATTAAGGGAATGGTTGGACAAAATTACTCCTTGAAGGCACTTAATCAGTACCATAATGTACCCAAATAACACAATGGATAGCGCTTGTAAGATTTCCAAGTGAAAAGCAGAAAAACCTTCGCATTCGTAAAATGTAGCCTCGAATTGATGCTCACAAGAAACCAGGAAAAAGTCATAATAAATTGTTTGGTGACTTGCTGCTCAAAATGTTAAGTACATTTTTCTTGTTGTTTCTGGTATACTACCGCCCCATGCCAGTGACTTTGATGTATCAATTTCTATTACTATTTTTTTATCAATTTAGTATTTCAATAACTTTAGTTCTTAGACCACACAACAATCTTCAAAAAGAAATTTACTTTCATTATCGCTGAATTGAAATACACATAGTTTTGTATCAAATTTAGAATCTAGACAATTGTATTCAATGTCAAAAAAGAAGTAAAAAGAAATTCCATAATCGAAAAGAAACTGAGTTTACCTCACTATAAGTACACTGGGTCTTGAAAAAGTCCCCAAAACTGCAGTTTGATCAGATAGTTCTCCAAACTGAAGAAGGAAAGAAGGATTTGCTGGAACCTGATAGAAATTTCAATAATCATTCTACAGATTCTAAATCTTTATCTGGACTTTCCTCATAGTGCATTTCAGCATTGAGTAATGCCGCCATCTCTTCAAATTCTTCCTCTGATGAACTTTCAGCGTCGTCATTAGCCTTCGATGGTTGTGGTACTGTTCTTTTTCTCTGTGAACTGAATAAAAATGAATCATTTGTATCATCATCACTGCTTTCAAGAACGTCATCAACTTCTTTATCCATATCTGCAATGTCATCGCTGGAAAGAGAGTAGCCGATCCCGACCTCTTCGACCATGCTTTTCTTCCTGGTTCTTCTGGATGCGGCAGAGTTCTCTCGAGTACAAAATTCTCCTCTTTTTTCGTTACTTTTTCCATTTTTTGTTATGTTATTGCCATATTGTTGTCTTCCACTATCCATTACTGTCACGGGAACAATTTTATCTGGAACTAAATAGAGAAATAGAAAATAGAAATTATGTCACATATTTTACATATCAACAGATGTACATGAGTGCATTTGATGCATGTCTATGAAATTTCATCTGTGTTTTGTTAGTATATGAAACCATATACATGTTCATTATTCTCGGCTCATTGGCATTATTGGTAATGAAGTATGATATATTTTTAAGACTTATCAGAAAAAAATTCAAGGTATGTAACAAACTGTGCAGATTAGTATGATGGGTAGATCTTAACTAGTCCACTGTAATCTTAATGTGGGGGCGACTTTTTTATCTGAAAATTAGAAAAGCTACCTTTGAGCGAAGAGTAGACAACATTCGGAAGTTTTCTTTTCCCCTTTTCCCTCCTTTTGCACGCCTCATCAACCATGAAATATAACCTGCAAATAATGGAATTAGCAGGGAAAATATTACCAACAACTGATTTATCACTGTAAGATTTGGCTGAAATGCTCACAATCCATAGCTCAACCAACTGCCTAGCTAACACATAACATTGTACACATTCAGTGATGCAACAGTTTTCAAACTTTTTATACCAGGCCACATTTTATGAGCAAAATTTTCAATGTGATACACCTACTTTCGTAATCATGTTATGAAGGATGAATACTAGCCTTAAGCCTAAATGTGATGTAGGAAATTTAATTAGATAAAAATTTGGCGGCTATCTTGCAGCACACAGTTTGGGAAACACTGCATTAATGCATGGCGAAGGATACATACATACCTTGGATCCTTAGCTTCTTTAATGATTTTCCCAGTTATGGAATCGCCGACTAATGTCTCTGGCAGCTTTGAATTCTCTAAATACAAAATAATCAATGAATAACATAAGAATACAAATTGCTACTGTAAAAATAGAATTTTCAGTCCAGCAATACAGTTAATATACTATATTTACTTGTGTATACTTCACTTTTTATACCTAACGTCAATGAATAAAATCAGGGGCATAGGCACAGAAAGCTGGGGCTGGGTACACTGAACCACCTTGAGATTTTTGCAGAGTAGTTTGACTACCCGTAAAAATGACTAAAATATTACTGAAACAAGTATAAACTTGTTCCTGATAAGTTTTATTTTGTGGTGTTTATGACTACACATCTGAGCTTTTGGCAATATGTTATATACTCAAGTGTAATATATACAAAGCATAAAAATACCTGTTGTATTGGTTATTCTATCGTCTTTGGGTGTTCCTTCCCTGCTGGAACAAGGTGGAGCATTTACAGGAACTGGAAATAATTGCTCTGGAACTTTTTCCCACCTTCATTACAAAGAATACAAGCATAATTATATCCTACTCCGATAAACATCCTTCAAACTCATAAGAGTAAAAACATTGCAGATGTCTGTATGGGGAGAAAGAATAGGTGCAATGTTGATTGTAGCTGTGTGACAATTTGCCGGGGGAAAAAGCAAGAGTTGCTGGAAATTGTACCACAATCTTAGTATTGAAATTTACATTTACCCAGAATCGGTCCCTTTTTTTCACCGATTTCGAATCCGGTCCCCCTAGAATTGTTCAGACTCAACAGTCCTGTGAGTAATTTTCAACTTGTTGACCATGGAATAAGCAAACCCAGTGTTATTAAAGACATTTTACAGGTTTACCTCTCTGAGCAACACCAGAGCCATTCCACTGAAACTAACTTAATGGTCTTCATATTTCCCTGTTTTGCTTCCTGGTATTTTGATGTGCCTCGACGAGCCGCAATGAGATGAGTTGTTTTGTCAGAAATCTGTCATCAGGAGGAGACACCGTAATTTTACGCACAACAAATTTCAAAAAATCGTTCATTGACATTAAATCTAAATCTTACTTGTTCTTCTATTTCAGCTCCAAGCTGTTTGGCAACCATGAAAATTCTGTGTTGAACAGGCGGCCACGTATAGTAATTAGGGATCAAGCCAGTGAGTACGAGACAGCATCCATATAAAACCTGACAACAGCAGAAAAACATATTTGTGGTTACATTAAATATACCATGAGACGTGTGTGATTGATTAAAGATATGTAAAAGACTTCTTACCTTACTTCTGAGAAATGGTACGATCCCTCTTATATCAGGAAGAAACTGGAATTCTTTTTTCAGATACTTTTCATACGCTCCATAATAAGTGCTGTGTGTCTGGAGCAATATATCTTGTAGGTATGGCAGGTAATCATCTGTGTCTTTAATCTCATTCTTGCATAAATCTACAGAGCAAATAGCATTGTTTAAGATTTAGCATAAATTTTTCTGTGTCTATGACTTGGGGGTGTATAATCTCCTCTTTATTATGACATTGCTGAATATTAGAAGTTTTTGGGCTCTTCATTTAGAAGTTTGGTGCGACCAGGAATATACCAAAGGAACTTAACTGTTGTTTATATCATATTGTAAAATTGGTTTTGTTTAATTTCATCTTTTACTTCACATCAGACTTTCCAAGAACATGATGACTGATGAATGCATACGGAACAACTTTATATATATATATAGAGAGAGAGAGAGAGATATTCGGTGAAATTGAAACTGAAATTTGGTAGAATGGAATGTACCAAAAAATGCAGTCAGCCAAACTAGATTCATATTCATACATAAAATCACGCTGAAAATAGGCAAGCGTGTATATTCAACGGTGATCTCCTCTATTAAATTCATTAGAGCTGGCGTCTGACTGCGAGTCCCATGGTCAGAGCATGTCAATCACTCAATCGGGCAAGAATATTTGTATTTGATTCTAATTTGTACTAGAAGTTTAAGTGTGCTTTAGTATATTCTAGGCTTGTTATAGTGACATCAAAATTGATAGTTACTTAGAAAAATGACTGCGTATGCACTTGGTCAAAATGAAATGTAATACCATTTCCTCATTTCGAATGAAGAGCAATCAATCAAAATTTTTAGTAATGCTCACATAGATAGAAATACTTGGTCAAGTTGCAATATTGATAGAAGTAATGCAAAATACCACATGAAGGGATCTCTATTTCTTTAAATTAAATTGGTCACATCACTTTACTGCTAGAACTAATGTAATGACATGCAATCTCACCCTCACTTTGTGTAAAGCCTGCTGTATCTTGTGACAGACCACTACTAGGTTCTCTCACTAAATCACTTGGTTTGTTACATATTGAAGAACTATTACTGGTAGACGAGTCATCTAGGCTGATTTCTGTGTTGGCCGTTTTAGATTTCCCATCAGCACCATTTTTAACGTTTTTTAACTCAATGCTGTTTTGTTGACTACAAGAGTCGACTGTTTCTGTTGTTTGGTTCGGATTGGAAGAGTCATGATTGTCACTCTTTTGATTTAAACATGTGTCGCTGGAGTTGGAGCTAGAAGAGCTTGATGAACTGCCGGAACTGCTCGAACTCATCCTAGAATCTGAATCCGACGAGATGCTCAGATCATCGTCTACATTGATTTTAGGAGTTTCTTCTGTTTCATCTTCCACAGAAAAAAATATATATTCGCATTAACATAGTGTAATGATAGCGGAATGTTTTGCTACATTAATGTTCTATTCTAACCCATAAAAACCCATTACTTTGTATGGAACACTTGATCTTCGATCGGTCATCCTCACCTTCAAGTGGATCATCTTCCGATTTTCTTTTTCTGCTTGACTGCGGTTTCTTTATTGCATTGTCCTCTACTTTTTCCACTGTGGGCTGATTGGGAGAATTAAAACAGTAATAAACAAATAATATTATAATAGGAGCTTAATAAGGTAACACTAAACGACAGAATGATTTCAAGATATTTAAAACACACTACAACTAATTTCAATCCCATTTCCTTTTACTCATTATAATTTCTATTTCATTGGTTGCGAATTTACAGTTTTTGTTTTTAGAAAATCCATAGATGTTAGTGAAAAAGCAGTCAAGAAAATGCACAGGCATTGAAATATTGATATTCTTATTGACAAGAATTACCAAAGCTTATAGAAAACGCCTCTTGTTTGTGCAATAAGATAAGATTTCAACTTTTTCGGCTTTCAAAAATATGTTCGATAAAATCATGGCAAAATAAAACAAAAATGATGTTAAACTGTAATTAAACAGGGCCAATAAATATGTGACCCACTACTCGATGATAATTAATGATAAAACTAGTCCAATTGGTGCAAAAAGCACAGACCTGGAAACACTACATTGGCTACACAGGGTAATCAGAGCTGCATATATCACTGCACCAGAGTCATCAAAACGATCAAAGAACATTTGGAATATCGACACGAATGCATAAATTTTCATATATTATATTCTTACTTTTTCTGCAATGTTTTGTGTTGGCGGAGTAGGCTTTTGGACTGGGAATGGATTATTAACATCTCCTGTACCTAAGATGAGAACACAAACAATATTGAACAGATTGAAAAATTGAATGGTAGAGTTACATAGTAAAGTCTGAATCAATTATCCCCATGAGAAATATTGGAGAGTGAATTAATCCCTTTCCATACCATAATCCGAGCCGAACCCATTTCGATGAGTTTAAACAGCAAATGCACATAATTTAGGGTAAAAATAATGCAATTAAATGCCCTAAATACAGTCAAAGCGTCGACGTCGGATAGCTCGCTATGTAGGTATATGTATATGTTTATGTATTCAACTTCGTTTTACTCGGACTATGTTAACCGTTAGCCAGAGTTCTTTTTCCGGCCCGAGGGCCAATTTGGCGCCTGTTAGCTCGAGTTCGTTGGTTAAAATTTATGCTTGTGGTAACAAAGTTTAAATTTCATTTACTCCCGCGGCAGATCGCAAATTCACTGCTGTGTATTATAGGCTTTGATGTTTATTTGCACTATTAACGAAGTATTTAAATGCGCTCAAATAAGTCTAGTGTTAAAAAAAGTGTCAAATTGACCTCTCATTGACCGCAGTCGATGATTCGAAGTCTGGAATGTACAAAGTTGGGATCATACGAAGTAAGAAGCACCACTGTTAAAGTATTCAAAAAACAGCTGGAATATAAATCGTGTTCTGGCATATGGAGTGCCCAGCTTTGATAAACTTACCTTGAAAGTAGCTGTATTTTTTCACAATCACCAAATTCGGAACACCATTCCATACATCATGTCTATCATCAATTATACAAACCATTGAATCTCCGCAAGGGAACAAATGTCTGCAATGGATCAACTTAGTAGCTGCATTTACATACAAATTAAAAACTATGATTTGAACAGATATCCAACAAGATCAAGTACCTCAAATTCCCAGATTTTTTAAACGGGTGAATACATTCATTGCGTGACAATATCCTGTGAGCGAAAAATTTCTTTTCCGGATCGATGAGATCTGCGATTTTGTGAGCATATTGGCGAGAGCCGAACGTTACAATCTGTAGTTCGTAACACTGGGAAATTTTTTGCAAGAACTCTCTGCAGTGTGGTCGAAGCTTGGTATACAATGTGGGATCAGTCCTGTTCAGTTGAAAAGTGTAGAAATCCTGCAAGGGTTTAGTAACATGACATGATTTGTATTATTAAAGTTGTTGGCTCCAAAATTATAATCTATTAGTAATCTGCCAATAAAATTGCTTTTACTTTACAGAATCATTAATCATTTGTATCTTTCTTACAGATCAAGAGTACAAGCTGATATGAACAGGAAAATTTTACACGAGATCATTGTTTCGCATATTCCAGCCATAAGGTTCTTCTCTGTTTGAACCTTATCTACAGCCATCTGAATGTCCTTGGGCAACCATCTAAGAAACTATCATATGGCAACAAGGAAGCTTTATAACAAACAATTCTAACACAGAGTGTGGATAATACAATATCAGCAAACTACTACGGTACAACATAAATAGATAAGCAAAAAACTGTCCCATCATGAAAATACTTATGAAGAATCTACTACGAAGTATGGTGATTGTGAATGCAAAATAAAGGCTATATAAGACTGTTATATACCGAATAAGACTATTATCAGTCGCTTATTATCATTGGCAGCATATTTTTTCTCACAGATAAAGCTGCTATAACAAACCTCTTCAGAGCGACAGAGTTCAGCAATCGCTGCATCTTGAGTCGTGTGAATGAGCGTTTGATCAAGATCAACAAGAAGAACGAGCTTTTTCATTTGATGCAATCTGTCTTTATCTTGTTGAGCTATCTCTTCTGCTTGCTATTAGAAAGGTCACATTATTATGAAATTATTATGCAACTAGAATATAATTATACAAATTAATAAGTTTTATAGATTCACTATATTCGGCAATATTGTTACATGTACCTGAGAGCTTATTCGAAGCTCCGGTATGTTAGGTATCATGGAAACTGAAGCAGATATAACTTTGTGTTTTCCAGCACTGGAATTAGTTTCCTTCAATCTAAAAAAAACTTCCATTCATTAGTGATGAAATACAAACATGACATTTACTTCTATCCGATTTTTAACTCACATTCTTAAATCTTGACCACATTCAGCACACATATCTTTCATAACAACTGGATGACTACAATCTTCCATCTCAAGCAAAAGTTTCCTAAAAACAACAAGAATATGTTGAGTGCAATGCTGGTCAAGTCATACTACACAAGTAGTATCGTAACTTCGATATGATCACAGATAGAACAATGCTTATCACAGCGCTATATTTTACAATTCAAATATTATGAAATATTTCAATTTGAAAGAAAGGCCAATAAAATAGCCCGGAGACAAGTTTCCTCGATGCGAAAGAACAGTAGCGAGAAAAGAGATGACAAACTTCTTTGTCTCAATCTTATGTGCACTGAGCCAAGCTAGATGCTTGAGCAGCTACAAGTGGGTATTAAATTATGTGCAAACCTGGCATCGGAAATTCTTGCTCGAATCAATATAAATACTATTAAATTATATCATATGAATGATACATATTGATTTTATTGCTGCGGGTCATGGGGATTTTTGTTCTTGGAAAATTTGTCGAGGCTACCTTCCCAGAAACAATGCAGTCAAATATCTGGGATCCCGAAATGACATCATAACGCGGCTGTACAATACACATGATATGCGTGTACAAATTGTCACAAAGTTTCTGCTTTATTTATAAGATTTACAATTGTTTAAAAAAATGAGCTTAATTTTCAGTAGCCAATAGATGATACCGCTATGAACCTCTAGAATGACCAGATTTATTCCTGCTTGCAGAGTAAATATAAAATATCTTAACAATAGCATAACTTGCAAAGGTGATTACAGAGTCCAAGTGCATATCAAATAATCTATATACCCAGGTTTTGCTATTTCTCCTTCACTAATAAGAAGAGATTTTAGTGTCCCGACATGTTTCGACTTTAGCTGAACTTTTTTAGCTTTCGATTCATCATCATCATCTTCAATTGTTTTGTAAGTTGCCATAGGAGTTCCACTGTTCAACCAGTCACCTTCTTTGACCAACCACTTTATTATCAGAATCGGTTTTTCACCAGGCACGCAAAGAGATTTCACATCCGGCATTCTAATTCACAATTACCAATGTCACATATATCCTGAAGATAGAAAAGGAACGGAGAATTATAGCTCGCTCACACAGCATGGAAAATATTTAAAGATTACGCATAAAGATATTGCATGTTTTTTATGTTTACTGATGTAAAAAATTGTTACGTTACAAGAATAAGACAGCTGTACCTCGTCTCAAACAGAGTCAGCTATATGAGGCATAAGCTTATTTTGAAATGAAGGAACTTAATTGTTACTGGAGTGCAATGGAGAGACACTAAAGCAGAAAAAGTTCAATTTGCAAAAACACCAAGAAAATCGTTCTCCGCACTGGTACGCTGATGTGTAACTAATCCTCAAACTGAAAATCTGGAATGCACCTACGCTGAAACCAATATACTAAAACTGGAAGGTTCTCTCTGAGTTGCACATCTGAACATTCCATGCAACTGCTTGTACTGTAAGTAGTCAGTTATGCGCACTACGGACCAGAGAAAGTAGCTGAATCAAGATTCTTGATATGGCACATATGGCATGACCGCATGAAGATTCCGCTGGTATAAACAATTTATAAGACAAGTTTGAATGCGTCAGCATGATCAGTTTCATTGATATAGTAATTTACCTAACTATACTTCCAAAAAAACTTTACGAATAAAATTGCAACCACAGCATAGTAAATTCAGTACTTCTCCACACAAACATATTTTGCAGATTTGTTGCAGACGACATTCTGCGGTGAAACCGAAAATGACTGAACCAATCAAACTGAATTGCAAAGTAGTATGGACGCGTCAAAAATCCTCGTATTTGAAACTGTTTTACTGCTAAACTGTAATGTAGTTAGTTTTCACCACTTCCATATTTTTCCATTGCTTGACCTTTCGGGGTCATGCATTTATTACGTCATGAAAATTTGAAAATAATCTACAAAGTACAGTTTGGAGAAAACGTAATAACGTGCATGTCATACATTATCGTTTGCTTAAGTGAATATTCTCGACAGATATTTTGCTATTTCAAATTTTTAGGTGCTGTATATGCAGGTAAGCATAGAGCAACAACAAAATATACGCAAGCATATCTAACCAAGTTTAAAAGCCTTCTCATTGGCCCAGAAAAGTGGTTGAGTTTCCAACTCTTCTCGCGACACCACAGTGGGAATTTTGCTGTTTAACTTGAATTAATCAATAGAGGCCTGGATCCCCGGATCATCATTGAAATTTCCAGTGTGTTATATTAGACATACCTATAGTTTTTTTTGTATTTATAAGGTAAACTTTGCCAGTCCATGTGAGAATCGCTGTCGACCGACACGCTTTACAGGGCAAATTTTGTTTAAATTCGCCTTTTTATTTAATAGAATATACCGCGATGTCGACGACATAAATGATTATAATGCATTTCATTTACCGATACGTTATTTAGTACAATCTAAAAAAGGCATATTGGAACATAAATTGCTGATATCAATGTTTAAAGGTTGCTTGCCATTTATTTAGATGACTAGTGTTTATGAATACACCCGTTATTGCATAGCAATAGTTCTAATTAAACCTACCATGATACCCTATACAGCGATTCCAGCAATTCAAAAATATGTTTGAAGCAGTTTGCTCCTATACTCCACTCTCAGAACTTTGTCGAATTAATATGAAAAGAAGTTACACAAATATTTACTTTCCGAAAGTCGGCTTTGTTGACTTTTGTCAGACAACGTACGCTCGTAAAGATTAATATTCCGTCAGGCAATGTTCTCTCTATTGATAGGAGAGGCCTGCTGAACGTAACCGATGGCAACTCAGTCATAACTTGTTGGTAGGAATAACGAAGGCCATTCGTCTTTAAATTCTGGCAAATTAGGATGAGTTCAGCATCGCGTGCGCTGCGTCATTTGTAATATTTCATACATTATTAGTATAATTAATAGAAAATGATTAGCATAATGTCCCCAAGTGGTCGAGGCAAAATGCAGTTTACTATATTTAATTAAATTCCGTAGAATACATTTTTGCAATTATCTACGTGTAGACTATGTAAGGTTCATAAGTAGTTGTTTATTTCGGAAAGAGTTTTTCAAGTGAATGAAGATGGCGTCTCATTCGTCACAAAATAGATTCGCCTCTGCTGGTGGAAAATACAGACAAAGCACCCACAATGTCGTTGAAACCATGGTAAGTGCATATGAAGTGGAATATACGAACGCTTATATAAAGTGTCGTTTTACTAGCTAGCGAAAAAAACTACAATTATTCCCAATGTATCTGTTAATGCTTTAATACATACAATCGGCATAAGTATCTAATACTTTAATGAACACCAAACTATAATTGGTAAAGTATGAGAATTAAAATATTTCACAATATATAGCTTTCATAACGCTTGCGGATTTGAATTGTGAGTTAGACAGCTTGTGGTCGGCATGGCAACTTTTCTTTCGCTCCAAATCGATTGAGTAAATAATTCCTAGTTCGCCGCGATTGTTATGAGCCCGCGGAGCCAAAGAAAATATCTCGATATGAAAACACACAATCTAGCGCTCTATTGTCTGAAATTATAGGCGAATAGTAACACAGGGCTCAGCGTATTTTCTATATGTATTTCAGCAACAAGGTATAAAAGTTGTTGGTATAAGTCAAGTTTGTTGGAGTGTATTTTTATCAAGTTTTATTGTTACAGCAAAAACTCAAGGAGGAGAGGGAAAACAAGCGGGCGTCATTTGATGCCCGTCATGAATACATAATGGAAACGGTTGCCCATGCACTTGGAGTGGAATTGTAAGTAACGAACCTCCATATGCTTGTTAAACATTGCTGTCTAATTGCCTGTCGAGACTTCGATAACGTTGATAATTAACACGAGTTAGACGGATGACAACAATATAATAGGTATTGATTAACTGACATATGCTCACTGTAAAACAGTAACCAGTAAGTTCCAAAAACATGCATACTGGAGTGACTCGACTACGACCCTCAGTCGACGATATTACCACTAGAGCACTCGAGCATGATGTACTGCCATAAAAACTACGCATTTTGCAAGTAAACACAGAATCGAACAGTCAATTCAAAATACTATTCCGATCTTCATCCATACTATATATATACATATATATATATTATAGGAAGAATTTAAACACGATTTCACTTGATTTAATCGAAATGCTAAATGGTACTTAGGAGTGAAGTAGAAGAGGCGCTGCTGGAGGGTACTGCTATAGATCGAATCGCATCTTTCTTTACAATCAATGGAAAACCTCATCTCATGTTTTTCTACCAAGAGATGGATGCGAAAGACACAGGTATACTTTGTTAAAATAGGTACCTGGTATTTCTATATTCAATCCACACAATTCATCAGCAAAGCCGTGTAATGAATTTAGAAAAATAATAATGGCAAACTGAAACCTAATCTTGAAGTTAAGTAGGATATATATTTTGTTAAGGTGCACATTCTAGTCGGGGAGATAGGAGTGCTAGCCGAGCCAAAAAACACAAGGTTTTTATCACTGACGGAAAAGACGTTGCAGTAACTGGACAGTGTCTGTTTTTTCTTCGCTCAAGAACAGATAAGCAGATCACTGCGGAGAATATTCATCGGGTGAGTACATGAAGATGCTGATTGGATAGCAGTAAAATAAAGAATTAAAACACCTCAACTCATAAAAAGGGGGCTGAGTTATATAACTCAGAATAAGTAGTGTATTACAGGTGTTGAATAATGTCGCACAGCCTAGATAAATCACACCACTAACTGATCATCAGATAGCTCATTCTGATTTTCTAAATAATTTTTTAAGGAGATTTATCTTCACGTGTTGGACTGCGGTGAAAACGGACTCTTGTACGCAATCGAGCACATGATATCGCAGATATTCCTGCCTGCTCTTCAACAGAACCAGACCACTTGGGGTCAGGTCATATCATCACCAAAAGGACCAGAAATACAAAGTACATTCACACGAGGGTTGGAGAACTTTGTACAAGTTTTAGCCGGGGCCCAGGACAGTTTAAAGGAAAGAATAATTCTTGAGGTAACATTACAATTACATGTTTACAGAGACCAGTAATGATATTAATTTTCTTCCGCATTATAAAATGTTTCCAATTGAATCCCCCAGAATCCTTATCTTATTTTAATCTCATTCTCTATTCTAGAAATGTACGACAATAGATTTCTCAAAGTTGCAAAGTCCAGCGGAATGCGCTGCTGTTGCATCGAGTGCCGAATCAATAGCGCTGGTTGAAGAATGCATAAAGAGTTGGATAAAGCAAATTGAAAAAGTAAGGCCAGATGCTCACAAATGAATAGTTATCACTGTTAACTAATAATCCACAGCATGACAAATACATAAGTTTTAAAACCTGTGCATCCAAATACATTATTCTGGTTCTTTCTCATTTTCTCTAGGTTATTGCTGAAAGTGAACAGATGAGAAAAGAAGCAGACAATATTGGGCCGAGGGCCGAATTAGAACATTGGAAACGACGTCTGTCTAAATTCAATTATCTGTTGGATCAATTAAGGGCACCGCAAGTCAAATCTGCACTTAGCGTTCTCAATTTTGCCAAGTCAAAACTTATTCAAGTAAGTGATCTATTATTTTAATCTCCATGCTTTAAGGCGTGTTTGTTTTGTTATACTTATTGAAAGATAATATCAACTGTCAAGTATTTATGCGTGTTTATTCTGTTTCATGAATTCATTATTCTGTACATTCAAGTTCAAACTTGATGTATTTTATAGTCAATCTTCATCGCTTGGCAATGTTGGTTAAACATCTTAATTTTAACTCCCCCTCTCCTTACAATGCTTCTATATTTATTTGGTGCTACTATAGAATGCAGTCTTCCTCAATTTTTGGGGTTAGGGTTAAAATAAGTTTTTTGAAT
Source organism: Halocynthia roretzi (assembly GCA_013436055.1). NCBI lineage: Eukaryota > Metazoa > Chordata > Ascidiacea > Stolidobranchia > Pyuridae > Halocynthia > Halocynthia roretzi. The sequence continues at coordinate 374,936 of QRAM01000048.1, read as the reverse complement.
AAATTGACAAATTTCATTTCCAACCCCAAACCAGAATCTCCAAAAATGAAGTAGACTTGTACTATTTATTTTGTATAATTTATTGATTGCTATTGCCATATTGTATGGTGTTTGTCTTGTCTCATAAAATGATAAAATGATTATTCAAAGATTACTTTCATTTCCAACTATTTTGATTGAAAACTTAGAAATGGCATGAACTGGATAGGCAGATCACCAACTATGCCAATGAATCAAAGGATAATGTGAAGTACTTGTACACTCTTGAGAAATTCTGCGCTCCTTTGTACAACAGGTAATTGATATTACTGAAACACTCATCATGATACTATATCATCTACTTACAATATATACTTTTGATTCAGTGACCCTCTGACGATGATCGAGTCTGTACCCGGGTTAATAAATGCAATTCGTATGATCCATAGTATCAGTCAATACTACAATACCTCAGAGAAAATGACATCCTTGTTTGTCAAGGTACAGTTGGGTATATTTATGACATCTTGTATGTAATGGAGTTCTATGCACATTTTTGTAAATTATTAAATAAGTAGAATTGGACCCTTTTCTCACTCAATCAATATCAGCGATACTTTCATGCTATCACAAATGTGTTACAATTTCAGGTTACCAATCAAATGGTGTCCAGCTGCAAATCATACATTACGGATAATGATACAGAGAATGTCTTTGATCAGGATAGAGACACAATAATTGGCAAACTTAAGGCTTGCATAAGGCTCAATGAGGTTGAAGACAATTAATTCATTAACACAGAAATATTTCAAGATGAATATAAGAAACTTAATTCCATTTTTTATCTGCTTATAGGAGTATCAAAACTGCTTTCATGTGACCGAGCAGAAACTGGACAGTTCGGAAAACGAGAAAAAGTTCGACTTGAGCGAGATGTACATTTTTGGAAAATTTGATTCATTCGTACGGAGGCTAAATAAGATCCTGGACATATTTGATATGATCAAGACATATTCTGTGATCGAGATATCAAACATAGAAGGCCTTGAACAACTTGCGAGCAAATATCAAGTAACTAACACTAATTTAAGCATTGCAGCTCGATGGGTGTACTCATATACGATTTATGTTTTAGCTCATTACCACAAGCATCAAGAAAAAACCATACAACATACTTGATCAGAGGAAGACAGATTTTGACATAGATTTCACTGAATTCTGCAACAACATCTCGGATCTTCATATGCAGCTTGTAAAATTCATTGATGATCAGTTTGATTTGATCACAGGTACACAGAGGGCTCTGCAGTTCCTGCAGAAATTTGAGAGGTATTGAAATATATGGTACAACTCATATCTATCCATAATATTTCGTCCAGCAAACTTGGGATCGGATATGTCCCTGATTTTCAGGATTTTTCAGTAAATCCGTTTTTTAGAAGCACATGATAAATAGTCACCAACATGCACTAATTTATCATACTATACGAGAAAATATATTCGTGATATCCATGAAAACATCCTGGTATTATTTTTAGATTCTGCATACCCGAATTGCAAATCGAAGAAAAATATCACAAAGTACTTCTGCACTTTGGCCAAGAGATGGATAATATTTCCAAGATTTATAACAGAGAAAAACATAATCCCAACATTCCGAGGAACATGCCACCCACAGCAGGTACAATAATAAATATAGCATTTAACATTCACACGTACATTTTCAACCAACAATGAAATGTTCAAAGGCAAAATCATGTGGGCGAGGCAGCTGTTCCGTCGTATGCAGGATCCACTAGAACTTCTGCAAAAAGAAACCCCACAAGTTCTCAAATCAAACGATGCAAAACGTATCATCAGGAACTACAACAAGATTGCAAAAGTGCTCTTGGAATATGAGGTTCTCTATCATCGGGCATGGCTTAGGCAAGTGGATTTGGCAAAGACAGGTAAATGAATCTTATCTCGAAGTTGTTGTACAATTATATTGGATTTTCTTTTTATTTTATATTTGAATACCCAGGCTTGCAAGCTTCACTGCTAGTTAGGCATACAGAAACAGAGGAACTATTTGTAAACTTTGATCCGATTCTCACAACACTCATGAAAGAGACAGAATGCATGGCAAGAATGGGACTCGAAATTCCTCCTGTGGCAATGAAAGTTCACAGCACACAAGATTCTCTTAAGTCCCACCACAATGATCTTAAGGTACTGTTGGAAAAAGGCAAACTATAGTTATAGGAAATTGATATTAGATAAGACAAAACAATGTTTCGCTACAGCATATTTATTAAGGTATTTATGCTATTGTTGATACAATATTATGCATTTATTATGTTATATATATATATATATATATGATATAACTGTGATTGTCAAGGTTTTCTGTTATTTGAAGTTTTTTTTATGCAGCATATTCTGAAAGAATACAGAGCTCTACGAGACAGAATTCCTGATGCTACTTCACCACTAATGGAACCACATTTGAGGAGGGTGGAAGGTATTTTGGAACCAGGAATAACCTCTATCAATTGGACCAGCGTTAATATTGACAGCTTCATTGAAAACAGTTACAAGGCTTTGGGTATATAAACTTTTCACATACCTTGTAGCAATTCACGTTCATATTACACATTCACTCGTTTCTGGATCATGGAGTGTATAGGGTTTATTGTACATCCAAAAGGCCAATGAATTATATAGTAAATAGATTTCAGCCAATGAGAAGTGGGACAAAGAAAGAAGAAATACCAAATACTGTATAATTATCTCCTTAATACAACAGACAACAAATTATAAACAACAGCCCCAAATTATAAACAATTTACATTATGCGCCCATATTCTCTCCGATACTAAAGTAAAGCATTATCAATATTGATTTACTGTATCAATACTGTATTACTACTATCGAATCAAAACAGATCAACTCAAACTGCTGCTCGATCGAGTAAATGACATATTAAGCTATCGAATATACGGAGTGATGGAGGATATGGTCAATACGGTTCTTGTGAAGCTTCCTAAGGAAGAACCTCTAACACCGAGTGACTTTTTTCAGAGTACACAGGTAACTGCGTGTTTTCAAATTTCTGATAGAAATATCACTCAAATTATTACCATATGTGATAATATGTTACTAATATATATAATACTATTAGGAACACTGCATCAAAGGGGCTCTAAAACTACAGGCCAAGAGTTCTTTAGCCGAAGAAGCTGTGAATGAGCTACTTGATATGTTGCTTGATTTTGAAACAAATAATGAGGTAATTTTACTAATATTTTCATTGATTAACAATACTCATCTGACCTTCATTTGATTAATTTCAGTCAACCGAGAGCACAGTAATCGCAACTTCAGAGATCCATTCAGCTCATTCGATTCCAAGTTCTGTCACTAGAACTCCAACAGCAGGACGTAGGCGGAAGAAGAATATGAAAGCCCTGATGGAAGAAGAAGCAGAGTAAATATCTAAGGCTAGCTTTATCACAACCTAGTGTCTCAATATTGCAAATATACAAAAGTTGTTCATTTCTAATATAAACTCTTTCTAATCCAAACAAGCAATAGGCATTGGTTACAATACTTAGATATTTCCCTATCTGAATGACTACATTTTCTTATCTTATCTTTCAAGGGAGCTATTTGTATATTTACATCAACGCAACATAGAGGCCCTTGTCAAAGTTATTCGTACAACTCTGGAATCTCTTCGAAAGCGTGTTTCAATTTCAAGTTCTCGTTCTTACAAAGGTAGCAAGCATGGTTGTATTTTAAATATGAAAACTGTGTTATAACAAAAATAACCTGTTCCATTTTTAGTTGCTGAAAAATCTTTGACAGTGTGTTTACTTGCATGCCAAATTGTGCTTTCCATCCCCAACATTTCGCTCAGTCCACCTCTGGATGAAATTCAGACTGGGATGAATCGTGTTGTTGAATGTGTGTTGAGCGTGTCGCGCTGTGTGTCTCAATGGAATAAAGATCGCTTCAGAAAGGTAAGGAATACCAGTTTACTTTCACTTAATTTTACTAGAATCTACTATGAACTTTGATTTACTCCCTTCTTCACGTTTAATCTACGGATCATTGGAAAAAAACTGATGTGTGATACAAGCAAGTTTACTCAGACACTGCACTCCATAATACAGAATTCAATTCCTATTTGCTGAAAATGCTTAAATTTTACCTAAATGTGCAACGAACATATTCTAATACATTTTCTTTGCGTTAACATTTTCACAGACCTATCAAGGTCTTCCACAAAAGGCCAGGTCATATTATACACCGTTAAATTTAAAATGAATAGATGTAATAGAAATGTACCATCATAAAACATCACAATTATGATTATTTGAGTCTCTGATATACTTGGGTTTTTGTCTCAAATTAGACCTCCTTGTATACCTTGTATACCCAAGATCGACTTATACTGCAGCATATACGGTATATAAAATTCTGATATTCAATGTAATGATACTACTCACAGGGGCTTGCTGAAGTAACATTTGCTAATGCAAAAGACCCCAGCGAATTCAGCTTGAGCGATAAGTCAGACCTGTCGAATTTCCAAAGTACCATGCAAGCGGAGGCTCTGACACCGAGAACCTACAGGTCGGAACAGGGAGAGTTCATTCCCAGTGGATTTCCGGAAAAGTCAAATAATTACTATCCTTCCACTTGCGCCAACAAAGAAGTCAACAAGCTTGTGTTAATGCTAGGAAGCTTCATTAATTCTTCAAAGGAGGTATATACAATATCATGAAATGATTTTGCATGGGTTCAAATGAATTCTCAATGCAGACATCCATCACAATATGACACTGATACATACTGTATTTTTGGTGGAAAAGTCACACTATTTCCTACCTAATTTCAGTGAAAAAATCTGAATTTTGACTCATACACATGGCTAAGAAATCTTGTACAAATAGGCTTGTAACATAATCTGAAAAACTCCCTGACCATTGTGGTCTTGTCTTCCATTTCCAGTTTTGATTGTAAAAATTTGAATCTCATCACTGGTTATCCCCATGACACGTAATTTGTATAATAAACGTTGAATTGAATTTTCTGAATCTTTTCAGGAAATCTTGATGGTTTTGAATCAGTTTCATGTGTACAGTCATCTCTGGAAAAAGAACCGGGAAGAAATTACAGAGAAATCAGAACAGGGATTCTCTTCTGTAGGAGATTACGAAGAAGAAATTTTGTTGTACAAGGCTCTCATTGACAAGATCAATTCCGAACCGGAATACACAGCAGCTGGTCCTCTTGCTCTCTACACAGGTATACTCGTAGATAAATAAAACCAATTTTATAAGAGAATCAGTTCCGCGGCAGGAAAGAGCTAAGGAAGAAATAAGCTCAATCATCAGCTAATAGACTTCACATTTATTACCAATAATGTTCACAGATCGATTGAAGCTGGCACTGATTTCCGAGTGTCAGTTATGGATGGCATGCTATGGTAAATTCTGCAATGCGAAATATCATACGGAAATGGAAAATATATTCTCATTCATCGAGGAGATGAATAAGAAAATAAATCGCAACGTCAATGATCTCGATGACATACGTATATTGATGAGTTGTTTGAAAGAAGTGCGAAATCGACAGATCGATATTGACATGGTTATAGGACCGATTGAGGTATTCTGACTTTTTGTGATTCGTTTGAAGCACTGTAAGAAATCATCTGTGTCAATATTCATGAATTGTAATTGTCTGTTCAGAATTCTTACAACATCCTGAATAAGTTCGAAATACCTGTAGCCAAGGAAGAATTGGAACAAGTGGATTTGCTCAAATACACATGGGAAAAACTTTTATCACAGGCAAATGAAGTGCAGAACAAGCTGATCGGTATTCAACCCAATTTCAGACAAGAACTTGTAGAAAATATAGTCAAGTTTGATGACGAATGCAGTACTTTCTACGAAAACTATTTTAAGGTACGTTTTGCTAATGATCATATCATTATCAAATCATGTAACATAACCAATGCCTTTTTTTCAGAATGGCCCGATGGTTGAAAGTGTTCAGCCTCAAGAAGCAAGTGACAGGCTGATAATATTTCAGAACAGATTCGATTCAATTTGGAGAAAATACATCACATACAGCGGTTAGTTGCATAAGACAACTACTGTTTTCAAGCATAAATAGTAAATAGTATCTCTCTTGCATATGAGATTTTGAACATATTACACAGGTGGTGAAGAATTGTTCGGCTTGCCCATCACTTCATATGCTGAGCTACATGAGATCCGAAAACAGTTGGCACTTTTGCAGAAACTCTATGGGCTATACAACAATGTTATCTCCACAGTAAATGGATATTACGATTTGCTCTGGGTGGATGTCAACATTGAAAAAATCAATGAAGAGTTGTATGAGTTTCAGAACAGGTTTATACTGACATGGATATTATTGCACGAAAGCTCCCCATCTAAAAAATGTGTTCAGTACAAAGTACCTTAAATAAAGATAGAGGTAAAACATTTTGAAATCCATCACAGATGTCGGAAACTGCCCCGAGCACTGAGGGAATGGCAAGCTCACCTCGATTTGAAAAAGAAAATCGATGACTTTGCAGAAACCTGCCCCTTGCTTGAGCTGATGTCCAACAAGTCGATGAAACAGAGACACTGGAAAAGAATTTCTGATGTGAAATATAGCTTATCTGTAATAATTTGAAATTCAATTCATTAGTATTATTTAATCATCTTATATCGATCAGGTTACCAAACATGAATTTGATATTGAAAATGAGGCATTCACACTGAGGAACATCATGGAAGCTCCTCTGCTATCAGTGAAGGAAGAAATAGAGGACATTTGCATTGCTGCTGTCAAGGAAAAGGATATCGAAGAGAAAATGAAAATGGTAAATCAGTTGCTCGACAGTAAACCAGATTTGTTCAAGATGCTGTTTGCCATGTGATTGACAGCCGTATATTTTACAATAGTGTTTAGTAGTTAGGAAATTCAATTGAATACACAATAATATGAGGTAGTAACATTCTATACTGGTCATTTTGGTTCGTTGATTTATCCAGTCAGTACACTACCGATGTAATGTAGAATTAAAGTAGTAAATTTATTGATTAGGTCATTGCTGAGTGGCGTGAACATGAATTCGTTTTCTCAAATTTCAAAAGTCGAGGCGAATTACTGTTAAGAGGAGATCACATGAGTGAAATTGTGTTAGCGATGGAAGACAGTTTGATGATACTTAGTTCTTTGATGAGTAACAGGTAAGATTCCATCATCAGAAAAATGTGGACTTGGTATACAAAATTGTCAATGTGCATGTCTCTGAAGATAATTACTGTTTTTTGTGATTCTATTAAGTTTTTGTTTTACTTTTGTATTAATAAGTGTTAATTATAAGTGACCATGGCTCCTGGGAATACTGCTTTGGTTTTAGATCTACTCCCAGGAACCGAATAATGGTGAAAACCGGGGTTTCGTTGCATTTAAATATTTGCTGGAATACCGATAAGCATTTCCTACATAGAAAATACAACTAATACCAAGATCACAGAAATATGGAATCACTAACCAAGCTTTCCAACAGATACAACACGCCCTTCCGTGCAACCATTCAAAAATGGGTTCACAATCTGACCAACACAACAGAAATAATCCAGAACTGGATGAACGTGCAAAACTTGTGGGTGTACCTGGAAGCAGTATTTGTGGGGGGTGATATTGCAAAACAGTTGCCAAAAGTAAGTGATATTTTGCCTTGGATTATTAAGGAATACCTTGTTTCATGATCTCTTTTTCACATCACAGGAAGCGAAGCGCTTCTCGAACATTGACAAATCATGGGTGCGTATCATGACCAGAGCACACGAAACGATGAATGTTGTTCAGTGCTGTGTCGGTGATGAAACCATGCATCAACTTTTGCCTCACTTACTGGAACAGCTTGAATTATGTCAAAAGTCACTCACTGGGTATAAAAAAAAATTCTGCTACGATATATGTCAATACACTTGCAAATACATAATTTGCTTATTAATTTTTTTTGCATATAATATACAGTTAACAGTTCGAATTTTGATTCTCAACTCGTACCTTTCTTTAGATATCTGGAAAAGAAGCGATTGCTCTTTCCGCGATTCTTCTTCGTGTCTGATCCAGTTCTGCTTGAAATATTAGGACAAGCAAGCAACTCACATACAATCCAAGCTCATCTTCTTAACATCTTTGACAACATTAAGACTGTGAAATTCCATGAAAAGGTAATATGATTCTAACATTATTCGAATACTACTCTGGGATTATAAATTAAACAAAAAAAGTTTAGAACACGCCTTACTTTTAGCTCTACGACAAAATATTGGCCATCACATCCCGGGAAGGCGAAACTATAGATCTCGTTCAGCCAGTAATTGCCGAGGGCAATGTAGAGATTTGGCTCAATCATTTGCTGAACAGAGCAAAATCTTCATTGCATGGAGTTATAAAATCAGCATACATGGCTCTACAAGATACTAATTTCAACCTTATTGAGTTCCTAACGACCTTTCCATCCCAGGTAACTGAGGCTGAATATATTCCTCTCTAATATGTCTGTAATAACCCGTATTATTATGGAAAAGAGAAAAAACTGTTCGGTTTTATAGATTGGATTATTGGGCTTGCAACTATTGTGGACCCGAGATTCAACAGAAGCGCTCGCCAATGCCAAGATTGATAAAAAAATAATGCAGACAACCAATCAAGGATTTCTTCATCTCCTGAACATTCTCATTGATGTCACTACAAGAAAACTGACAGAATTTGAACGAGTAAAATATGAAACTCTCATCACAATTCACGTTCATCAACGTGACATCTTCAATGACCTGGTAGGACCCTGAGCAAGAATTTTAAGTCGGCCTAATTTTTTATCTATTTGTATATCATACATGTAATGAAATATGATTTTAGGTGAAGCACAATGTAAAATCACCATCTGATTTCGAATGGCTGAAACAAAGTCGATTTTATTTCGATGAAGACAGAGATAAGACACTGATATCAATCACTGATGTCAATTTTACTTATCAAAATGAGTTCCTTGGATGCACCGAAAGGCTTGTCATTACACCTCTCACGGATAGGTAACATATTCGCATTGCAATATACCGTGTGAACATTAGGAATCAGAGAATTGTACTTGGAATTCATTTCAATGTCTTACTACTAATTAACTTTTCAAAGATGTTACATAACACTTGCACAAGCCTTGGGCATGAGCATGGGTGGAGCTCCTGCTGGACCTGCCGGCACAGGAAAGACAGAAACTATCAAGGACATGGGCAAGGCATTGGGAAAATATGTGGTTGTCTTCAATTGTTCTGATCAAATGGACTTCCGTGGTTTGGGAAGAATATTCAAAGGTAATTTTTTAATTTTGTATCAATCTCATTGCTTATATTCAATATCAAAATCACATTTTTACCTACTCTTTTGTCAGGTTTGGCTCAGTCCGGAAGTTGGGGCTGCTTTGATGAATTTAATCGGATCGAGCTCCCAGTGCTGTCTGTTGCTGCCCAGCAAATTGCTGTTGTTCTGTCATGCAAGAAAGAACGAAAGAAGAAATTCTTATTCACAGATGGTGATATGGTAAATGCTCTTAGAAAGGAACAATTATATATCATATAGCAATATATCCATGAAGTCAATGCTTGAAAGCATGAATGTTACCGCAAACCAAGTGCTCTTAGTATAGTTTTTCTGCTTAAATTTTAGCATACGGAGTAGCAATCAGTAGGTTATAATATTGTTCATTGAATATATCATATATATCTCTGTATGTATTTTTAATCATAATTCGACCAGGTTGATCTCAATCCAGAATTTGGTATATTCATCACAATGAATCCAGGATACGCTGGAAGACAAGAACTACCAGAGAATCTCAAGATCAACTTCCGCACCGTGGCGATGATGGTGCCAGATCGTAAAATCATTATCAGGTACTGGTTACAAGTAATCATTCAAGAGATTAGAATTGGTATTCATTAATATGAAATATGGAAATAACAGAGTCATGACATGTTTTCAGAGTTAAACTTGCTGCTGTTGGTTTCAAGGACAATATAATTCTCTCTGAGAAGTTCTACATGCTGTATAAGCTCTGTGAAGAACAGCTCACGAAACAGGTACAAGGTTTTTGCAATACATAGCAATACAAATAAACAGAAAGGATAAAACTTACTTAAAGTTGATACTGACTGACACTGTCTTGCAGGTTCACTATGATTTTGGTCTGCGCAATATATTGTCAGTATTGAGAACGCTAGGGGCATCAAAACGTTTGAATCCCGAGGATACTGAGTACAAGATAGTGATGAGAGTCTTGCGAGATATGAATTTGTCAAAACTGATTGATGAAGATGAATCATTGTTTCTGTCTCTGATCAATGACTTATTCCCATGTAAGTGTGGCAGGTGAACATATGTATATCTAACCCTAAAATACAATTAAATAATGAAGTATAAGAAGTATATTATTATTATTACTTTTCATTGCAGCAATAACTCTGGAAAAACAAGGATACCCTGAACTTGAACCTGCGATCATGTCAAGTATTGAAAGTGCTGGACTGATCAGTCATCCTCCATGGGTATTGAAGGTAATCCAGCTGTTCGAAACGCAGCGAGTGAGACACGGCATGATGGCACTTGGTCCGAGTGGAGCCGGAAAATCAGAGTGCATTCGTACTCTAATGAAAGCTCTGACAGGTATTTAAAGATATGTTAATATATGTTTACACAGGTTCAGTTTGATGAATTCGTATTTTTCTTTGCAGAGTGCGGAGAGCCGCATCGTGAAGTTCGAATGAATCCCAAAGCAATAACTGCTCCCCAAATGTTTGGTAAACTTGATGTTGCTACTAATGACTGGACTGATGGAATTTTCAGTACACTTTGGAGAAGAACTTTGAGAGCTAAGAAAGGCGAACACACTTGGCTTGTGCTGGATGGACCTGTCGACACAATTTGGATTGAAAATCTAAACAGGTATATTGAAATTCCAATGTATGCTTTTTTAAACCATAATCAGTGAAATTATATTATTTGATAGGTTAAGATAATTTTGTATAACTTCAGTGTAAAGCGTTTTGCCAGGCAATTCATTCCCACATCATCCTATTTTATTTCGGAAGATAATTGATAGATAATGAAACAATTACCTAAAATTTCTCTCCTAGTGTCTTGGATGACAATAAAACATTGACACTGGCAAACGGTGATCGTATTCCAATGGCTGCTAACTGCAAAATCATATTTGAACCACACAACATTGACAATGCGTCTCCTGCTACCGTTTCGCGTAACGGTATGGTGTTCATGAGCTCTTCTGTTCTTAATTGGAGTCCGCTTGTGGAAGGATGGCTCACGAAGAAAGGAAATGATGAATCTGTGGTAAATTTCAGCAATGTTTAACCAATAATTCAACAGGTTCCATAGATTTAATACTTTGCATTCATCACTTACCCGTAAGATCTTGAGAACCTGCTTCGAGAATTGCTTCGAGAAAGTTTATCGATTCGCAGTTCAAAATTTGGATTTCAAGATGGCAACCTTGGAAGCATTCCTTGTGCGGCAATGCATAGGTATGTCTAAAAATACATAACCTTTATCGAATCAGCAAATATCTAACTACCACCTTGCAAAGCTTATTTGAATCAAACTAAACCAAATGTTTTATTCTCAGTTCTCTTGGATGGACTGATCCAAAGAGATCAGAGCAAGAGCCCTCAAATACTGAAGAGGATATTTTCCTTTTCACTGATGTGGAGCATTGGTGCTATGTTGGAATTAGAAGACAGAAGGAAACTACAATCCTTCTTCCTTGGTACTGATGCAAAATGTGACATGGAAATGAAACATCATAAACTTGTTGATTTTCTTCATTAGAAAACGAGGACCTGCATCTTGACCTGCCTGATATAAATGATACAGATGATGACACTATTTTTGAGTTTGTGGTCACCAGTGAAGGAGTGTGGGCGCATTGGTCATCATTTGTGAAAGGTTACTATTAAAAGATCAATGATTTTAACACATTGAAAATGATAAGCTAGTTTTAAAAACTGTAATAATTTAAGATACAGATGAGTGAAAGTCTTGGTGGAGAAAAATACTCATATCAAATCTAATGAGAAAACAAGTGCATGCACAATATCATTCTTCAAAATAACATCAAAAAAGGGGATACTAATACAAATGCAATATCATAAAACCTAAAAAGAGGCCTAATATCCCTTTATCTGACCCGGATTTGGAAAATGGGAGAGATACAGGGGAATGGTGTTTTTTCCTACTTTTCACTTCCCAGTTTATGTTCAATAGCATCTACCTTGCACGTACTCCTTGTTCCTAAATCAATTTCAAACACTGCCTGCGGGAAATCTATCCTTGATTGAATGAGTTGACTGAACTTGATGGAAGTTATGAAAAGCGAAGCTTAAATAACCTTTGATAATTTCGTTCATTCAAGAATACACTTACCCACATGACACAAATCCGGATTATCATTCCATCCTTGTTCCCAATGTGGACAACGTTCGAACAGACTTTCTCATCCGTACTGTCGCCAAGCAAGGAAAGGGTGTTCTGCTGATAGGAGAGCAAGTAAGATCATATTTGAACGCTCCTATATAGGACACTGTATCTATAAGCTTAAAAGTGCTACATGAATAGTCATAAGGATAATAGACAGTCATATAAGACCTGTCCAATGTAAAATATACATGCACTGATTTAGTATATGGCTTTCCTGTGTTTTCATTTGATCCTATGATTTTCATTATGTTTTATTCTACATTTGATCTAACGACTGTTTCAATCGTATTATAGGGAACTGCTAAAACAGTAATGGTGAAAGGATTCTTAGGGCAAATGAATCCAGAAGAGCATTTATCAAAGGCACTGAATTTCTCTAGTGCAACTTCGCCAATGCTGTTCCAGGTAACATTGAATCAATATTTTGACATTATTCGCACACCTTCCATCGTAATAAAATCATTCTGTCACATCAACGCAGAGAACGATTGAAAGCTATGTTGAAAAACGTATGGGAAGCACGTATGGCCCACCGGCAAGTAAAAAGATGACGGTTTTCATTGATGACATCAACATGCCTGTAGTGAACAACTGGGGAGATCAGGTAATGCTTCAAAACTTAATTCCATGACACTGTTATTTATTTGCCATTCTCTATGTCAATTTTTTCATAACTCATACTAAAGATATTAGTTTGATTTTGGATCTTTGTCAATTTCTTTAGGTCACGAATGAGTTGCTGCGGCAATTGATGGAAATGGGAGGATTCTACAGTCTTGATAAGCCTGGAGATTTCATTAACATTGCAGATATGCAGGTGATTTGAATGATTATTTGAAATACAATCAGAGCTTGTTTTGTGAATAATGTGAATTATTTATGTATCGAATAGCTGCATGATATTGCTACCATTTCAGGATATTATATAAACAAAACTATACACTGTATATTTACTTTCAATGTAGCTTATATCAGCGATGATCCATCCTGGTGGAGGTAGAAATGACATTCCTCAAAGGCTGAAGAGACACTTTTCCATCTTCAACTGCACTTTACCATCGAATGCTTCCATCGATAAAATATTCAGTGTGATTGGATGTGGTCACTACTGCAAAGATCGTGGATTTGCGGTAAGTATAGGATCTTCTGAGATGAGCAAAATTTGCATGTTATTTTCATTGAAACGATTTGCAGGCAAACGTATGCAACTTGATTACCAAACTGGTCCCTGCTACGAGACAACTGTGGCAATACACCAAGGGCAAGATGCTTTCCACACCGGCAAAGTTCCATTATGTCTTCAATCTACGAGATCTAAGCAGGATATGGCAGGTATCCTGGTACTCAATGTATTTTCCTTCTTGTAAGATTATTATAATCTACTTAAACCTCCATCTCAAGATTGTTGTGATTTTAGGGAATGATCAATGTGCAGAGTGATGTCATCGATACAACTGAGAAGCTTCTACAGCTATGGAAACATGAATGCACTCGAGTAATTGCAGATCGTTTTGTCAATGAAAAAGATAAGGCTGTGTAAGAACAAACTTTACTACAGGTTGAGAATCCCTTATCCAAAATTCCTGGGGCCGATAGTGTTCCAGATTTCATGATACACTCGACCCTCTTTAAAACGAACCCGTTAAGCTGGATATCGGATAGACCCGTTTAAATCTGAGTTAGAAGAGTGTCTTAAATTAACAATTTATAGCATTCACTTTTTTTTTGTGTCATACACACATCTGCTAATGTTCACCTATATGTTTTTTTTAGTTTAATGACGTTTACAGTAAATACTGTGAACGATTCTTTCTGATTTTGGAGGTTTTCGGATAGAGGATTCTATGTATCTATACCTGTATTTTCTTAATTACCAATGCTGTTTTTTTTTCGCAATTCACTCGTAATTTGTGCAACATTCGCAGGTTTGATAAGCAACTCAAACGTCTGATAGTCGAGGAACTTGAGGACATAGAATTTGTTGCAGAGGAACGTTACTTTGCTGACTTCCTTAGGGATCCTATTGAACCAACTGGAGAAGAGCCGGATGACTATGACTTTTCAGCACCGAAAATCTATGAAGTTATTCCTACATATGATTTTCTCAAAGAGAAGCTCACTATGTATGTATAATACATGATAGTTACATATAATTAGATAATGAGGGTGACAACAATAGCAATGACCTTGTTCAAAATGACACTTGACACCTACAACAAACAAGTCACAGGAATAATTTTAGAAATAATGACTATATGGCAACATTACTCGATTGCTATGTAGCGCACCGAGCAATTTGAGAATGACTTGCTGTAAACCTTTACTCAGTCATAACGCTTGGGTCTCCAGATTTTGGAATTAAAACTACAATTTAAGATATTATTTATCGAGTAAACAAAATGGTAATGTGTTTGTAGAATTTCATTATATTATCTATATATAAATGGAGATATAACCTTGTAAACCCCACACAATAGGTATATGGAGCAGCTAAATGAAACACTGCGAGGAACAAAGCTCGATCTCGTTTTCTTCCAAGACGCGATGGTCCATTTGCTCAAGATATCCAGGATTATCCGAACCAACAGGGGAAATGCTCTACTTGTTGGAGTTGGAGGTAGGGATTTTAGTGTGTAACTATTATTTGTAATTAATTTTCCGAAGAAATGGAATGTATATATTGTTTTTAGGCTCTGGAAAGCAAAGTCTTACTCGACTGGCATCCTTCATCGCTGGATATAAAGTGTTTCAAATAACCCTTACTCGTTCATACAACACAAACAACCTGATGGAGGATTTAAAGACTCTGTACAAAATTGCTGGTCTCCAAGTAAGAATATCTCTCACATATCAAAATCCCTATGAATGAGCATATAGGTTGTTGTGAAAAAATAACAAATGAAGGTTGTGGAAAACTAATCACATGACGAGTTTAAAAGTTGGAAAAATACCGTACCCAGCTGGAGACCATGCCAAACAATCGATGGTCGACTGTATTATGAAATTTATATGTTCTATGTCATTTAGTTTATGTGCTGATGCTGACTATAACCAAATTAATGAAAATAATTACCCAACCACTTCAACGTTTACCAGGGAAAAGGAATTACCTTCATATTCACTGACAACGAGATCAAAGACGATTCTTTCCTGGAGTACATGAACAATATTCTGTCATCTGGAGAAGTTTCAAACTTGTTTGTGAAGGATGAACTTGATGAGATTATGCAGGTATAGATCTGTTTTCTGAACAAAATAATGTAATATTTTATGCACAACAAACTTACAAAGAATAAAAATCACATGACTATCAAATCTTCTATCAAGCAAATTTTAATACAAGTACATTTACCAGGAACTAGCACCCATCATGAAAAAAGAGCAACCTCGTTTGCCCCCAACGAACGAGAATCTGTATACATATTTCATGAACAGAGTGAGGGAGAATCTTCATGTTGTCTTGTGCTTCTCTCCTATCGGTGAGATCAAAATTCTTATATCTCAAGATATCATGACTGTTGCGAGCTTGCATCAAACAGGCAACTAATACTATCTGTTTTCAGGGGAGAAATTTCGAAGGAGAGCTCTAATGTTTCCCGCACTGATATCGGGATGTACAATTGACTGGTTCAGTCAATGGCCTAAAGATGCTTTAACTGCCGTTTCTACTCATTTTTTGCAAGCCTGCGATTTTAATTGTTCTGAACAAGTCAAAACGGATGTAAGTACTACAGTTGAATGAAATTATTGAAACATAAGTGTATATAATGTCTTGCATTTGTAGCTGGTGTGAATAATTATTTGAAGTTAAAGAGCTAATTCACTTAATCATTTTGTTCAGATCCAAGATTCCATGGCAGTATACCATGATGGAGTGTCAATGAAATGCAAGGACTATTTTCAAAGGTTCAGACGTTCAACTCATGTGACACCAAAATCTTATCTTTCCTTCATACAGGTTGGAATGATATATTCATTTTGAAGAATTGTTAATTAGATAATATATATTATGACAGATCACATGAGGTTTTTGTTTGACCAATGAAATATTTCATTTCCAAGGGATACAAGGAAATTTATGCCAAGCGACACACAGAGGTACAGAACCAATCATCTCGTATGAAGGTGGGGTTGGACAAGTTGAACGAGGCTGAGAAATCAGTTGTTCTTCTCAGCAAGGAGTTGGCAATGAAAGAAAAGGAGTTGGAAGTAGCCAATCTCAATGCCCAATCCATCTTGGAAGAGGTGAATAAAGAAACTGTCTTCATGATCATATCATTTATATTATGAAAACTTCATTCCTTTCAATACAGGTAACCGTACAAGCACAAGCAGCAGAGAAGGTCAAAGCAGAAGTTCAGAAAGTCAAGGACAAAGCGCAAGGTATCGTTGACATAATATCTGCCGATAAGGAAGTAGCAGAAGTCAAGCTAGAAGTTGCTAGACCAGCTCTGGAAGAAGCTGAGGCAGCACTGAAGACAATAACACCTACTGATATTGCGACTGTTCGAAGGTATGTGATTTTTCCAAACTATGTAAAAAAAAGAACCGAAATATCGAACAAGTTTGCAATGGCAGAAGAATTCCAGATGAATATGATGCATTATTTACGACTACTTGACTAATAAACGAGTACAACTTAGGTTGGGTCATCCACCTCACCTTATTATGCGCATTATGGATTGCGTGCTCATTCTCTTCAAACGCCGTCTGGACAACGTGACACCAGACCCAGAAAAACCAACATTTGTAAAGCCTTCCTGGGGAGAATCTTTGAAAATGATGGCAGATGGGGGATTCCTGAATGGTCTCCAGCAATTCAACAAGGATTCTATTAATGATGAGGTTAACTTCTTAACACATTGATTGATTGCTACATATAGATAACTAGCATTGACATAAAAGCTAACGCAATAATTTAGCCTAGCCAATCTACTTGCAGAATTTGGAGAAACATTACATACTGAAATATAAAAAATAAATTTTGCCACACAGGTTGTTAACGAGCTAACCAAGCACATGTACGCCATGTAAATTACTGGGCCTGGCCTGAATATATCAAATTAGTTATTAGAACTCTCAGATTGGTTCTTGCTGTTGATATTGACTGATAATATATTCTGTCGCTACAGTGAAACAGCACGAATCGGGGTGTGATTGTATTAATGTATATACATATATTAAACTAATCCCAGCACGTATTGGTATGCATCCGTGTATATAGATGATCATGTATGTGATGTGCATGATATTGATTTATGATAGCAACAGTAGCATTTGATAAGTTTCAAAAAACAAATTTTTTTCCCCCATAAATAGATTGTTGAACTCATGCAACCTTACTTCAATTCCCCTGACTACAATCTTGAGACGGCTAGAAGAGTGTGTGGCAATGTGGCTGGATTGTGTTCTTGGACAACTGCAATGGCAAACTTTTTTGCCATCAATAAAGAGGTTTTACCATTGAAGGCTAATCTAATCATCCAGGTTTGTATAAATTTTAAATGTTTTTGGATAGTATAACTCATGGTGGTACAACTTGACCAGAATTGAGGGTCGAGCAATATTATTTACTGGAGTTTGCGGGCAGCGTGTATATAGACTCCATAATATTTACACAGAATTTAGGGTAATTTTAGTATATCTGATTATAAGCACACTGAACTATGAAATGGCAGACATTGAACGCTAATGCGATACAAAACAGTTCAAACCATCTGCTTAATGAACTTCAACAGTAACAGTGCATTCTCATCTTATTACATGTAATTTAAATCTTACCTGTTTACAATATCACAGCAAGCTCGCTATGACACTGCCATGGTTGACCTCCGTCATGCCCAAGCAGAATTGGATGAGAAGGAAAGAGAGCTTGCTGCGGTGCAGAGGAAGTATGAGGCAGCCCTGAAAGAGAAACAGGTAAGGTTTTTTTTATACTTGAATACATAATACTTATATATAATAACTCGTGTATCATGTAGCAAGAAAAACCAGAAACTTATACATGATCATAATAACATAGTTTACAATAAAACATAGGATTTGGCAGCAAATGCAGAACAATGCAGATTCAAAATGCAAACAGCTTCTGCTCTTATTAACGGACTGGGAGGAGAAAAAGAAAGATGGACCGAGCAAAGCAGAGAATTCCAGAAACAGATAACAAGACTTGTGGGCGATGTGTTGCTGGCAACAGCATTCTTGTCTTATGCAGGACCATTCAATCAAGAGTTCAGAACTATTTTGTTTCAAGGTTTCAATTTTTGAACTACGGTGGTTGTTAGGTAGCTGATATATTTTATCTCAATGTTTATCATATTACTAATTACAGAATGGATTCATACCATAAATGTCCATAAGATTCCCTTCACCAGGCAGCTCAATGTCATTGACATGTTGTGTGATACGCCAACTCTTAGTGAATGGAGCGTCCAGGTAACCTGATGCATAATCACAGTCTTATTAATTGAAACAAAAACTACTCAATGATTTCACTTTTGAATCATATTTTTGTACCATAGGGACTTCCAAATGATGAATTGTCAATACAAAATGGAATTATTGTGGTCAGTGCAGCAAGGTATCCGCTACTAATCGATCCACAAGGTCAAGGAAAGCTTTGGATTAAAACCAAAGAGGCAGCCAGTCTTCAGGCATGTGAAACACATTATTAGGGAAAATTCCCTTCAAACTTCATAATAAATCCCAACTTATAAATAAGTTTCTCAGAAAAAAATAAATAAAAGAGAAAAGTCCTTCAACCAGGTCTTGATCCTACAAACTGAAGGCTATTTGAACAATTCATTGATTAGAAAAATTAGTCACTATCTTATCAAAAAGCCTTCGATATTGGTTACATTTTCAGTTGCAGATAGCTATGTATTTCCTCATTTTTTTCATGTAACTGTATCATCCTTACAGGTAACCTCACTCGACAACAAGTACTTCCGTAATCACCTTGAAAATGCACTATCACTCGGTTGTCCATTACTCGTTGAAGACGTAGGGGAAGAACTTGATCCCGCTCTGGACAATGTCTTTGAAAAGAACTTTATCAAAATTGGATCAATGTACAAAGTAATAATAATTTATTTGAAATTCTATCATGGGACTGTCCATGTTTTTACCTCTTGCCTGTCGTGGCCACATGTGGTATGTCCCGATCAAATTAGCGTGTGGCAGTTCCGAAAACTGAGAATATCATAAAATATCATATTCATGAGTATATTCATTATTTAACGGGGCAAGCTTAACCTTTAACTTTTCCATTTAGGTTGAGATTGGCGACAAAGAAGTAGATGTGATGAAAGGATTCTGTCTGTACCTGACGACAAAACTTCCGAATCCAGCATATACTCCTGAGGTGTATGCTAAGACCTCCATAATTGATTTCACAGTGACAATGTCAGGTCTGGAGGATCAGATTCTTGGAAGAGTTATCTATTTTGAAAAGCAGGTAAGAATATTCATCAATATTAAATTCCAACTGTTGCAAAATTGCAGATGTTATCATATTTCTAGTCTAAATCCATCTAAAAAATACTTTATGTTAGTGAAATTGAAAGAAGTCATTAATTTAAGTTGGTAATTAAAAGAATGTCGTAAATCAATAATCATGGCAAGAACAATACCATCCCTCACAGATCTGTAAACACTTAGAAATGTTATATGCAATTATAATACAGTGGATGTCACTTATTGTGATCCCTTTTGAACAGTCTCTTTTCAATAACAATCACTGGCTGATAACATTAAGGGCGAAATATGAATATGATATAAAAATGTTTTGGGACCGACTAATATTGATAACAATACCCGATTGATAATATCATCCGCGTCAACTGTGATTTAATATCGCTTACGGAAAATAATTATTTCTTCAGGAACTAGAAAAAGAAAGAACAGAGTTGTTGAGCGATGTTGCAGCAAACAAACGAAAAATGAAAGAATTGGAAGACAATTTACTTGTTAGGCTTTCATCCACACAAGGAAGCTTGATAGATGATGAGAGCTTAGTGGCAACACTGAAAAGGACAAAAACAACTGCAGAAGAGGTATATCTAGGCAAATATGGGGGAAAACTGTATGTCAGTTTCCCTATGTTAATTAAGATTTAATACATTAATTTGCAACACAGGTCGCCATTAAGCTTCAAACAGCAGCAGAAACTGAAGTACAAATCAACAGCGCACGAGAAGAATACAGACCGGTGGCAAAGCGTGGTTCAACACTCTACTTCATCATAGTTGAGATGTCACTCGTCAACAATATGTATCAAACTTCGTTGAAACAATTCATGGGTGTTTTTGAAAAGTCCCTCAAGTTGTAAGTTCCTAACGGAATCAGAAATAATTCTAGAGAAGATAGCCTATTCATACTGTTCGTTTTCTAGAGCACCCAAGAGCCCCATCACCAGCAAACGCATCCACAACATCATTGAAATGGTTACTTACGAGATCTACAAATATGCATCGCTGGGATTCTACGAGCATGACAAAAACCTCTTCAGTATTTTGATGGCCTTGAAGATAGATCTTTCACTGAAAAGGATAAAGCATGAAGAATTTTACAATTTCATCAAAGGTAGAGAAATTATAGTGCTATAATAGTAACTAGCATAATCACCACCCTCTGCGTGGCTCTAACTGTACGATTATGTAAGTTACTTCCGACATACACTTTTCACTATATCATCAGTTCGCTTCGTATACAACTATAGTATCAAGAATATAGGATATGTGATATTTACCTATCATGTAGCCCTGTAAACATTTATATCACTTTGGCTATAGTGACATATTTAACATTCGTTTCACAGGTGGAGCGTCGTTGGATCTAAAGTCATGTCCACCGAAACCGTGCAAATGGATACTGGACATTACATGGATGAATTTAGTGGAGCTGGCTAAGCTACAGCACTTTCATGATATTTTAAATCAGGTTAAATATTACTGACTAATTGAAATACCATGAATTAATCAATTTCTTATAGAAATATATGTTATGCAGGTACAAAGGAATGAAAAGCAATGGAAATCCTGGTTCGATAAGGAAAGTCCTGAACTGGCGATTATTCCTGATGGTTACGAACAGTCACTTCAAGTATTCCATCGACTGTTACTGATACGATCCTGGTGTCCGGATCGTACTTTGGCTCAGGTAAGAAATATTACATAAGTTAAGGTAAAAATGAAAACTAAAGTGATATCAACGATCTATAGAGTCGCAATTACATCATCGAAACTCTCGGAGGTGAATTCGCAGAGAGCGTGATTATCGATCTGGACAGCATGTTGGCAGAGAGCACGAATCAAACACCAATGCTATGTCTACTGTCAATGGGATCTGATGTGACAAATCAGATAGAAATTCTTGCTAAAAGGAATAAAGTTGAATTCAAATGCATCAGTATGGGACAAGGACAGGAAATACATGCCAGAAGAATAATACAAACTTCTATGTCTCAGGTACAGTAGTGAATAGATTGCACATGTCATGGTAGGATTTACCAATAGGGCAAGTGCGCCATCGGTCCAGGGCCTATCGGTATCTGGTGGCCCAATGAAACTAATTCGCAATGCAGCATGCCTGTATATAACCCTTTTTCAAATGTGTTTTTTTTTCAGTGTTTTGTTTAATTTTATGGTCACCTATAGTTAAACTCCTTAATTTAATTAAAGTAATGTGTTACATTGTGTTGAAATTCTCATGACATGACATTTGGTCATTGCAAAATAATTACAGTAATATATAAATATATATATTGATTATTGAAACATGCAAACATTTCTATCATCACCATACTCGATCATAGTCATTTATAGACAGCAATATGATAATATCAGCTTCAGGAAATGTTGACACATATTCACTTCTCTATCTCTATTCAATGTCACAGGGTGGATGGGCTTTGCTACAAAATTGCCATCTCGCGCTGGAATTTATGAACGAACTGATCACCACCATCAATGACACAGAATCGATCCATGAATCATTCAGACTCTGGCTCACAACTGAGGTGCATAAGGATTTCCCGATCGGTTTGCTACAACTCTCTATAAAGTTCACAAACGATCCACCACAAGGACTGAAAGCAGGACTTACGCGATCCTATTCCTGTATGTTATCATAGATTCCATCACGTGCTCTAGTAAATATGCTAGTAAAATATGCTTACTGCTAAACTACAATACAACTTATCATACAGCACTCACACAAGATCAACTTGAAGTGTCCAACATGCCTCAGTGGAAACCGTTGCTCTATGCGGTGGCATTCCTCCACACCACGGTTCAAGAGCGCAAAAAGTACGGCCCGATCGGTTGGAACATCCCTTACGAATTCAATCAAGCTGATTTCAATGCGACCATACAATTTCTGCAGAACCATCTTGATGACATGGATATTAAAAAAGGAGTGTCATGGAACACTGTTAGATACATGATTGGTAAGGCAATACAATATTGCAAACATTGCCACAAAACCAAATGAAAAATTCTTAGTTCTGAACGATGAAATTTGAACAGCATGGAGTTGTAGATGTCATTGGAGATGAAATAAATAAGAATTGGGCAATTGCCCATTAAATAATAGGAATATACTCTAAATTTTTGACTATAAGACTCAAATCTGAGACAAAACCCAATTACACTAAATCATTTGACTGCAGTGTAAATAAATCCGATTTACAACTATTACTACAGCCTGTGGTAGGTTTATCAACTATTGCTAAAAATAACATTTTGTATTTAATCTTATAGGAGAGATTCAGTATGGTGGAAGAGTGACTGATGATTTTGACAGTAGATTACTGAAAGTGTTTGCCAAAGTGTGGTTCAGTGAGGCAATGTTCTATTCCAATTTTGAGTTCTACAAAGGATACTCCATTCCCAACTGCAAAACTATTTCACAGTATCTTGAATACGTCAAAGTAAGAAATTCATACCGTGGGATTTACAATTGATACTGTTATATAAGCAAAGACCTTTTTTCTAGAATTTGCATGCAGTGGATACACCAGAAGTCTACGGTCTTCATCCAAATGCTGACATCACTTACCAAACAAAGAGTTCAAAACTCGTGCTCGACTCCATTCTTAATATACAACCAAAAGACAGAAGTTCTGGTGTGGGAGAGACGAGAGAGGACTTGGTTCATAGAATTGCAGACGATATGCTCAAGAGGTTGCCACCATCCTATGTCCCATATGAGGTAAATTGAGGTTTCAATATCCAGGATCTATTTCCAAAGCATCAGTAAGCAAAATGATAGTAAAAATAGGCTTGTAAAATTAAACAAAAAATTCCTCATACAGGTGAAAGAGCGGCTAGAGATTTTGGGGAACATAAAACCAATGAATATATTTCTCCGTCAAGAAATCGACAGGATGCAGAAGGTCGGATCTATTCGGATCCCTTCTATTCAGTTTTTATAACCATTATTCAAACTGCCTACTTAAAAAAAACTTAATGTGCTTTTAGGTCATATCGTTAGTGCGAACGACCCTTCAAAATCTCAAACTCGCTATCGAGGGAACGATAATAATGAGCGATGATTTGCGCGATGCTCTCGACTCGATGTATGATGCGAGAATTCCTTCAAAGTGGTTACATGTAAGAACAATTTTTAACTAGATTGCGATATCTTACACACATTAAATAAATTAATCTCATTATACATCTGCCAAATCCAATGCAAATGTTATGTGCAAAAAAAAAAAGAATTTCATTCTATTGATACGTTATTTCCCCCACACAACCTATATTAAATTATTATCAACATATGCTACACTTACAGATTTCCTGGCACTCCAGTACTCTAGGTTTTTGGTTCACTGAATTAATAGAGCGCAACAATCAGTTCTCCAATTGGATTTTTGAAGGAGCACCAAATTGTTTCTGGATAACAGGATTCTTCAATGCTCAAGGATTCCTGACAGCAATGAAACAGGTTAACTAATGACTGTATCTGTATACACTATGCTACAGATCAATATAATTGCTTGATCGATAGGAAATTCAAATACGATTGATTGCTAAAAATTTCAAAACCATAAATCTTACTTCAGGAAGTGACAAGAGCTCACAAGGGCTGGGCACTGGATACAGTGAGAATCCGCAACGAAGTAACAAAGTATATGGCCACGGAAGATACAAACGGACCACCACTAGAAGGCGTGTATGTTCATGGATTATATTTGGAAGGAGCTGCATGGGATAAAAGGAACATGAAACTGTTGGAACTAAAACCCAAAGTGCTGTTTGAGCAAATGCCTGTGATTCTTATTGGAGCGGTCAATACAACAGGTAGATTGGAGTTGGACAATTCTGCTTCATGACATTTCACATTCATATATTTACATCTTGAATTACAGAAAAGGATAACAACAACTACAAATGCCCTATATACAAAACAGGACATCGCACAGCCCTCAACTATATAGAAACTGTGGAACTGAGGAGTATTCAGTCACCTGAACACTGGATTCTCCGAGGGGTTGCACTGTTGTGCGATGTCAAATAAAGATTACTACTGATTATCATCCAAAAGGAAATACTTAATATTTTGATTAGAAAGTAGATTGACAATATGGACATTTTCTATAGCAGCGATGTGTTATCATGAATGCTAGGTATCTTTAGTTGTATGAACAATAGCTTATATAGTGGTGGGATTCAAATTATTTATGAACTACTGGTAGTTCTCTTGTAAACAATTCAGTAACTGGCTTTGCAAACCTTTGCAATTTTAGAAATCAGTTCAAGAGAACTAGAGTAGTCTCACCACTGCTTTTATATATAATTAGCTCACCATAGATTTAACTAGTATTTTCATCTTCAATGAAATAATCAAAAGTAATTCTGATATGTTATCGATATGCTGTGACCTATGTATACTGTACTAACTCTTAGCACGCATGCACTTCCATCATAATTATCTTTGACTGTTATTCACTGTACACCTGCTAGGGTAGTTGGATTGATAATGTAGCAATGTAATTCAAAACTTTATAACTGTAAGAAATATACAACATCAAGACTTCATTCGTTTTTAGTCAAACATATGGGAATAGATGTGACATACATTGCTCTCTTCAGCATACAGCCATTCACTCTGGTCATAATTATGACTTGGAGCCTTTTTAAACAAAGTCAAAAACATCTCATTTCATATCAAAATTTATTGCCAGACAGTACAATTTAAAATTGTATTGTCATGCGAAGAAGCTTCGATACACTGATCTCATGGTTCCTGTCTCTGTGTTTCTCCAATAACTGAACCGTTGCAGATATCGGACAAAAGACCATTTCAAACCAATGGCATCCTTTATCATAAATCATTACAAGAAGCCTGAAAACTACTGGTATCCCTAATGGAGAAAATCACTATGGGTTCAATCCGTTGAATTAATCTTCAATAAAAAGACTCGGTGACAGAGGGAACAAATTCTTCTTTTCTAAATATCAAGGATTCCTTGCAGATGTATCTCTCTCCAAGTAGCTCAGACACCCATGGACGACGGCAGTGTTAAGTTATTCCTGTGACGTAAACACAAAAACTATCGAGCTATAATTTTGCACGCTTTCTAGCAATCGCATCCTCCACCGCCTTCAGTTGCTCCAAGAGTTCTAGACGTCTATTTGTCGAGCCTTTCTGTCCTGCCATTTCACTCGCTCCACGCTTCCTGCTGTATGGACAAGAGGTATTTAATTTCTGCAATACATCTTGAAAGCAACTTATAAAAAAAATTATCACCTTTCAGATGACTGAGATGGTTTTCCTTTGGGCTGTAGTAGAAGCAGATATTCATAGAAGCGAAAATAACAAAGATGTTATTTTTATTTATATGTGTTCTTATCTTGAGATAATAGCAGGGTTTCTAAACCTGGGTCGAAAGGTCACTCAGGGTTCCGAGAGAACTAGTGATAGACTTATCATACTTAAATGCATTTTTGAGTTATTTTTGTGTTTAATTTCATATTAGTAATTTTCCTATACACATACAGTATATTCTTAGAGTGAGTGTATATTCTTGGGTGTTAAGATGAAGTCTTCAACCTGTTAACATTTAGATGTATAATAATCTATGTCACACGCACAGTCTACTGTTTTTTGAATTACATCAATAATGGGCAATGATAACTGTGCTGTAATATTCTACCTTTCGCCATGTTTTTTATTGTTGTTATGCATATTGATCTGTCTTTATTCATTAAATAATTCTTGAAAATGAGTATCTGTCATTAAGGCACGGTTTCTAATGATTAGGCTACCGAATTAGGTTTGTGAAAATATTTAACAGGAAATCCACGCAAGCATTCTGGAAAGAAACTTGCATCGAATTCTGTGATAGGAGTAGGTCCTTACTTAACATGGTGGATTTGTCCTTGAAAAGCGCAAACTATGTGAACCAAAACCAATTTTACTATAGGCTCAATATATTTTCTTATCAATGTTATAACGAAGGGACTTTATTCGAGGACCTGTTGTACATTGCTGAAACAAGGTTCATATCTCTATTAAATTTAATATATAATTATTCATTACCTTATCTATGATTGTCATTTTCACATTCTTTCTTCCGGGTTTAGAAGGAACAGCAACTTTGCTATTCCTCTGATTGGAATTTGCCTATGAATATAGATATTGTAACAGATTAACAGACAGTTTCAGTTATTACCATACCACTACTAACAGAGAATCACACTTACAGATGAATTTTCTTTTTTCGAAGCAGAATCGATCGCCTGCTTTCCATGGGATGGAGCAGATGATTTTACTAATAACAAGCAGAGATGTTTATAATTTAAGTGAAGAACAGAATAAATATTTCTAAACTTACCTTTCTTTCTTCGGGTGTCATCTTCTGACTCTGAATCAGAGCTATCACTTGACCCTGTTAACATCATTTTACAATATTACAAAATTTCCAGCTATTTTACACTGTTGAGAAATATAATTCACCAGAAAAGACGGGGGAATAGAGATACAGGCCCCCACAAATATAATGATGATGATGATACATCAACATGAGACAAATATGCCAACCTGTGGAGTCACTGCTATCGCTGTCGGAGCCTGACGATTTATAGCCAGTCTTCTTACTTCTTGCGGGCGAGGCAGAACTGTCCGAGTGTGAAAATTCGCTACTGCTGGAAGAAGATCGCCTGCAGAAAATATTACAAGGAGCTAAGTTCACTTCACAAAATATACAGTATGCTGTAAAGGGGGCTGTGGAGTCGGTATTTTACCTCTCTTTTTCTTGTTTTGTTTTCGCAGGAACCTTTTTAATCGGTTGTCTGCCTCTCTGTACGACATTCGTTTGTGCCTGAATATAAAGAAGGATTATTAATTCAAGCCTGGTAAAATCAAAAGATAAAAGTTTACCTTGGCTGTTTTCACAGGAACTTTTGGTTCTTGCTGTGGAACTGGCTTGATAGATGCAAAATGTTGCTTTGATGGGACTGCGAGAAAACATTACAACCAAATTCACAAGAATAAATCCTGGTACTAGTTCAGCTAACCTAGTTTCAAAGTGCTATCCACATATGCCCCACTGAGGAAACACAACTACAGAGGAACTACCCAACCCCACACTAAATTGAAGACCGTACTACTAAGCTAATACCTAAATCCTAAGAGAAGGAAAAAAATTTACATAAGTAATTACCAGATGCTGGAATAGCAACAGGAGCATTGGGAGCTGCTGTTTTGGTGACTGCAGGTTGCTTTTTTGTGAGAACTTTTTTCTTAGCCTTCTGCTTCTGAGGAGATGGGGATCTACTCGAATCTGAATGACTACTATAAGAACTAGAAAATAAAATAATTCTGTCAGAAACATACATGGTATCAACAACACTATCATAACTAACTAATGTATGAATGTATTCAGTGGTAAATCTGGATCTAATGTTAAAATAACATTTTAATATTCAACTTCTTATCTCATAGCAAAAGGAGTTTACTACACTTTAAGTGAAACAATATTACACTTTTGTGGCTATTTCTGTAAAAATTTAAAGGTTTTTCAAGCATTTAATTTGCATTCAACATTTAAAAATACATTTATAAACGTTAAACAAAACTAATTATTTTTATTCTATTTTTTTATTGTTATTTTACATTTTTTCGCAACAATATTAAAACGAAACACCTTTTTTCAAGGACCTGCTGCATTTAAATGTTAGGGAGACTCATATTTACCCCATTTTAGGTTCACCCGATCATTATTTCACTACCGGCTATCGCTTAAACATAATAATGAATATGTGACCTGGAACGTGAGGAAGCAGATGAATGAGAAGAGGATCTACTGCTTTTGGAATCTGAGGATGATGAAAAAGATGACCGAGATGACGACCTATAGAAAATTCGATTGGAATAAGTAAGTAATAGACAAATATTATAAAAGGTTTACAAAGGCTTAAGAAAATGATGAACCTTGATGAACTTGAACCTGATGAAGAGGATCCCTTTGAACCAGGAGAACCTCTTTTTCTACCCTTCGCAACTGGTCTGGCACGGGCCCAAGGATCGCTCCATGCTTCCTTGCGATCTTAAGAAGCGAAATTATATGTCAGTAGGTTATATGAGTTAGGTAACTCGCCATTACAGCGATACCTCGCTTATGCTTATAATGCTTTCTTGAAAATAGAGCGCTATGCAGGGTTATTATAACATTAGTATATTTTAGATTGATGAACCAAAAAAAACAGGTGACAAGTGTAGTGTATCAACAAAGATTCAAAAGTCTCAATAACAGTCTGTTGACAGATACAGATTTGGAACGCAATTGAGATTTTAAACAGATTGGGGTATTGGTGTATTTCAGTATTTGTAACACTCACCACCACTGTGTACCACTTGTGGAGCTGTCCCTTGTACAGGATACTTGCCGTCTTGTCTCCTTAAAAAGATAATATATTTTTTCTCAGGTTGTGACATTTTCAAATTGATAAAAGGTGTGATCAATATAATACTGCATGTTATGAAAAAAATGTGGAAAGGATGAAACTTAACTAGCAGTTGCCAAACTGGTCAGAATTTATTTTAATGTGGATCAGACTCGTGCTTGTACAGTTCTAGATCTACTTACAATATATCTGTGTCGAAAAGATTGCATATAATATAGCGGATTTACAACTACATTAGATCTTTTAGAAACCTTTTGTACCAATGTTAGCTGACAATGAATATCAATTATGGGTGAAACTTGGACAACTTACAGGTCCACTATCATTGACCATGAATATAAAGCAATGCTTTTAAAAAACATGGTAAAATTAGCCACTAGAAATGCTTCAGACTCGGTCTCTCAAACACTGGGTTATGGCACATGCCTCGAAGATTCATGAAGTTCTAAAAATGCCTTAAAATAAACCATTCTGTCCCTGTATGCGTTGATATTGTGATGAGGTGATATGCAAGCAGGTATGTCGTCAGTGCTCAGTGCTTCACCATAGAAATTTACATTTTTTAATACAAGGTTCTGAGCTACAACAGTCAGCAAAGAACAACAAGAAAAATATTAAAAAATTTGATTGCAATACAACTTACACATTTCCATACTGATTTTCTGGAGTCCTACCCTGACCGGATGGATCTTTTATCAGCCCTTGTTTCAGATGGTCGGCTGGTATTTTTGGCGGAGGAATGTTGGCAGGATAAGTCTCTCTACCGTTTTCACGCTGCTTGAGTGGAGATCGCCTTACATCGGGCGGATAGCCTCTGCGTAAATGAAGTAGACATTGAATTATTGTATTCAAAGCAAATATGATGCTAATGTATATTATTGCTATGCGTGAACCAACGCTGCCATTTCTGTCTCTGTACTTCGGGGCTAGTTTATCACATACCCTCTTTCTCTGTGCTTGAGGTCGGCAGGAGGCAGTCCTCCGTAAGGCATGGGATGCGGGAGTTGATGGGGACGAGGTTTCATATAATACATGGGTGGGTGTTCTTGAAGCTACAAAAAATCAAATCCATAACAAAAGTCTTAATGTAGATTCAATCGAGCACATTTATTTACATGTCGTTTTTCTTCAGCATGTCTCAAAGGCCTTCCTCGCAGTTCACCAGGCGATGGAATAGCATATTCGTCTTCTTCTATTTCCTCGAATGGATCATACCCCCTGAATAATTCAGATTTTGCAATAATTATGATTCATATTCAAATTCATATTGAAGCTGACCGAACACATGCACCACACATGAATTACAGAGGATGAGTAACCGAATATATAAAGTGAAGTGAAATCAACGAAGTCGAGTTATAACCCTTCAGCGTCTCGAGTCATGTCGAGTTACTCGGATACACTGAGTCAAGTTGAGTCCAAACTAACACAGCAACAAAGTAGATTCATATATGAATTGTTACAATAAAATACATGTATTCCTCCCGTGCATAAGAAATATGGAACAACTAATGGATTTACCAATGAGAGAAACTACTTGAACAATAAAATTCTATCATTAAAGGCTAGTTTTTACAGCAATAATGCCTGGCATTCAAGGATTTCAGATTCAAGTTCTCAGGTGTCTCAAGTTAATTCAGTGAAACAACTTAAATCAAATCACTGAAACTTGCAACTGGAGTCAATATTACAAAAATGCACACAGCAAAGATATGCATACTTTGAAATTCTCTGGTAAACTTGATATGATTTCATTTTTTCTATCACCTGCCTTATACAGTCTTACCGATTCTGAGGAGCAAGAGGTTTGAAGTCAACAAACTGCATGTCGTGATCTTCATTCAAAGCGCGGCTCAGTGACAGCACTTCACGTTTCTGAACGAAATCCGGTTCTTGAACTTTTTTCTGCATAGCCTGTCTTTTGAGCTAAGATAGAGATGTTCAATTTAACAATTAGTGCAACTAATGTAGCACTAGAAAACAGAGCAGCAAGAGAATCAGCGTCGAACGGGGTTGTAACGTTAGTGTATATGAGATAAGTTCTTCAAAACTCAAGCTTAGGTTTCGTGGTGAAATTAGTATATAGTTTCTTCCCCACATGATGGATTAAGAAACTATAAAAATGCATATGAAAAGCTCTAAAAAATGATGATGAATGACTAACTGAACATAACAAATGAATCACTAAAACTTCCCAATTTGTTGGCCTGTTTGATATTGACTTTAGACTAGTAGTATTTCCTCCTTCGGGATTCAAGTTGTCGATGAACGCTATAGCGATACAGTGCAAAGTGGGACCGCGAGCTATTGGCATCTATGAAAGAATGAATTTACCTCTTTAGCATGTCGTAACCCTCTTTCCCAAGCTGTCTCTGTATGTACAGGAGCGATGTGCATCGGGTGTATCATATCGGGCAAACGTTCCGCCTTGAAAGAAATTTTCTACTTCAAAATGTTGTATTTATTTACAATTGCAATGAAATACATATACATTCAACTGCCTATATTTTGTACTCATTAGGCGGCTTTACCATTTTCATTTGGGGCCTATCTGGTTCGCTTGATTTTGATTTCGACTTCTCGCTGTTGTCAAACATATTGTATTTCCCTGTTTAAAGAACAAGATGGCTTTACTTATATATATTTATTTACTATAGTTACCATTTATCTGGTAAGCTTGGGACCGGATTTGACCGGATATCTGTATTTTCCGGTATTCTGGACACAGGCTAAATATCTACTTAAAATATTAAATAAACAATGAAAAGTAGAAAAAGGGAACTGTCATTAAAATATACAGATCAATAAAATTTTAAAACGGGGTCTGAATTTTCTGGAATAAACAAACAATATCATAGTTTTAGTAGTATATAGATATACCTTTATCATTAATTCCGGGATGACTGAAGCGACATCTATCTCCCCAGGTGCAGCTTCCCATCTCGAAAAATTTACAAATCTTTTTTCGTTCTGGAGGGGCATCTGAAACAAAAGTATCATGCTTTTCGACTCGAAAAGGTGGAAGGAAGTAGAACTATGATCATTTTAGATGTCAATAGGGTACTTCAAATATAAATTCATTCACGAATGAGCTTCACTGCTTTTCATTTTGCAACCCCTAAATAAGGGAGTGTATCAAGGTGTCACATGGCATTTGTGAGTATCAGTTCACGTACGATGACTTGTAATATATTTAAAATTTATTCCAGTGTGATTTCTTTATAATCAAGTATCTGAAAATTACCCAATATTTATATATATATGCGGTATGTGGGCTTCGGTGGAAAAAATAGTAACTTTTGACCATCCTGGTCTAGTGTACTGCATAATTATTATGCATAATATGATACAGTTACATTTGAACAGCCATATCATTCAACTTAGAAAATAATATAGTTCATAACCAACCTAGTGGATGGTCTCTAGTTTCACCTTCTTCCAGGTCATCTGGTACAACTTCAGGAGCATCATTTTCATCTTCCTGAATAGAGGAAGAGATATAAACATAAGATATAAACAGCAAAAAAGGCCCCTTTCTGCAACATCATCACTATTTCTCATACTACCGGGATCTAATCCAATGATTAAATGTGAACTTACCTTTATTTCTCCGTCATCTTCATCATCACTTTTGATGATGCCATCTTCCAATTCATCCTCATCGTAATCAAGTTCTTCATCAGCTCGTACAACATCCAGTGTCATGTCTATTTTTTCTCCTGCGTCATTATCTGTCTCTGGGATGTTGTTTTCTTTATCCTGCTGATGAGTGAGATTTGAATACAGGAGTCCGGTCATTTTTCGAGTATAACACACATTTTCTGACGTCAAAATCATTCAAAAGTTGTGTGCGTGCGTATTATACATGGAGATAAGGTTCAGAAATTTTTAAATATGTGCCAACAAGGCGTGAGCAGCTCAGTAGACTGCTAGTAAAATGGCTTAATTTGGTCACCTTCAATCGCCTTCAAAAGAGGAATAAATTACCTTTAACGGTCTAAACTGTAGTGCGTATTTCTACGGTATGTGTGAGGGGGATCGCAATTTCATAGGTACCTTTGATTGAACCGACTTGAGTCTTGACTCCAAGTCAGGGTGCATATTATTTAGACGTTCATTTTTATCATTAATTGACTGCATTGCTAGTTTTACATTGCTGAAGTTCATTCTGACTCAGCAAATTAAAAAATAATCACTGTATCAACTTCCCACTATTCACAAAACTGATATTAGTCAACTTGTAGCAAATATAAACTACCTCTGCGTTATCGACTGCAGCATTATCTTCTGCAACATCAGTGGTTGTTTCATCCTTGGATATAACATGCTCAGATTCTGGAAAAATAATACGGAAATATGATGAAAAATACAAAGAATACTACAGTAAGCTCCCTCCTATTTGGCACCAGTGGAACCGAAGAGTTGTCGGATTGAATTTTCTGGATATCTGATCATCACTCTTTAAATTACCATAGCACCTTACAAAACTGATTGAAATATTAAGCAACAAGAGTGTAGTTCACGTAAGAGATCAAATCACTTATGCATTACACTTTTCGCTCTGTGGTCAACATCCCAACTCATTGGTAAACATATGCTGACGTCATCACGGTCACATACACAATGAAATTACCAAAAAAAATACCATAAGAACAATACCTATATGAGAATCATCAGCCTCCTCCAGCTCTCCGTCTTCCACTTGAGATTCATTGCTGATCCCCACTTCTGCTGTATTCTCTTCTGCACTCATTATCTTGTTGTTAACACACTGTTGTCTTTCACAACTTCATTAATAAATTACTTGATAGAAATTTTAATAGAGTTTAAAATAATCTTATAAAAATGTGAGCAACCTAAAATAAGTAAGCATTCATTTAATCATCTAAAACGCGAACGACAGAATGAGTGAAGATATTGTTGAGCTACTATTATTACTGGTACATACAATCGAGGGGTGCGTTTTGAATGTTTTACCTCAATATAAAATAAATTGAATTTCAAGTTCATGTTTATTATACACAGCTGTATTTATATCTTCAATCATAAAAATAACTACTAAATGACGCTCGAGAATACACTGACCTACATGTGCAAGTCGTCTCGGCAACATAAATACCGAAGCTAATGAATTCCATGCTGATCTCTATGCTTATTCTGGTCAATTTAGAAAGACTTGTTGACTGGAAGATTATCATTGCAATCTGCCAGAAACAACTTACTCATTCAAATTCACTGTGTGATTGATGCATAGAAAGACCAGAGTTATCTTAGCCTACAAACTCTAGCCTGCAAAAGGATCGCCTCAGGGTACTTGGAATTAAACGTCTATAATATGATTTTATACTGATCCAATCACATTTTAGTGTGAGCAAGTAATGTATAACACTACTAGTTTAGTACTGTAGTCCCTCTGGGTGAGCTTAGGTTAGGCTATGTTTGCTGAAGGTTGGTTAATACCAACACTTCCCCTCACCCATCCCTAACAAAACATACCCTTAATAAAACCAAATCAGATTTTCAGTAAACTACAGTAGTACCTGAAAAAATGGTAATTTTTGCATACAGTTGATTTTTTAAAAGCGTGATTATGATTTGAGTTTATGGAAACTATAGTATTTTTAAATCAAAACCTATCAATGTTCATATAAAGAAAGAGCTGCATATGAAGGAGATAAATATGCAGAAGCAGAGTCCAGTGTGTGTGAGGGCTGAAGAATTACGTATTTCTGTTGAATATGACTACTCTAACCAAAAACCCAATTATATACTTTACAATAGCTTATGATTAATGCTAACGACCTCCATTTATTTGATATATTTAATCCATTTAACAATAATAAAGATGGAGAGATAAAACACCATGTTGCCTGGATTCAGAAACAATTCAACAGTGTTCAAATCACATATGCATGACGCTACGGTACGACTGTGGTTCCGTGGTTTGCTCGTTAACATCACAACTAATTGGTCAACATAATATTGGGATGAGGTAGTCTTTGGACACAAGATCTTAGATCCTTTCTCGTGTAAATACTATATCCATACTATCGTCAAAATTTCAAGGATCCTCGTATTCAATCTTCATATTAATATGTTTCTGAAAACAACATCTCGGCTCATGGGAATAGACTGTCCACAACATCCGGTAGATGGAAGGAGAGAGGTATTATTGCATTCAATCAAATTCGACGTTTGAGAATCTATTACGTTTTTATATCACCTTAAATTCTCATTACATATGGTATGTTTTTCACGAAATGCATACTACTATAGTTATGAGGTTGCTGGTTCTGTTATGCTACAAACACATTTGCATCTAAGAGATTTCTTGTACACTAAGAGCAAACAAAACATCTTAAAAAAGTGTGTCAGCACAGCATGACTACAGAAAGAAAAATATTGGATTTCAAATATCATTGCACTATCACTTTCCATCTAACGGAGATTATGAACTACCAATAATTTGAACTCTCCATTTAATCAGTTCTGACAATATGCAATTTCACTGAATGTGTCTGACGGATCCATCGCATGCGTTCTGTTTATTTCGAAAACTAATTATACGTGTATTAGGAGATATTAAGATACACGGCCAAAGAGAAAAATTAATTAAGCCATGTTACGATGTTATCGCAACATCATCGATCATCAGCTTCTGTGAAGTCGTGCCTGTAAGAAGTACAAAGAGAAATCGCAAACGCAACATTGTTGTGGTATAAGAAATGAAGCATTGTATGTAGTGTACTGTTCTAGCGTTTAATGTACTCAGACCGTAGTATAATATCGCAGGAGAAAATAGAACAATGTACAGTCTGTGTTGTAAAGTAAATTTGGTAAATTATGATATTTTGATAAGATCTCCCTAGCGCACCATAATGCGCAAAAGCTTTGGAGAATTACTTATATTTGTCTGCGCTATTTATAACGAATGAGCTTATACGACTCTTTTGAGCTCAAATACATCGATGATTACGCCATCGGGTAGGTTTCCAGGGATAGATATTACTTAAAGTATTAATATAGTCGACAAGAATGCCATGAGAAATATGCGTCGACAAGAATGGACTGTGAGCTAAAACAGGACACCATTATCTTACCACGGCATCTTTTGTGGCCATGTACGAGAGACATTATTCCACTTGTAGTTATGCCGTCATACATTTACAGGTGATGTGGCGTTGGAAT
Source organism: Halocynthia roretzi (assembly GCA_013436055.1). Taxonomy (NCBI): domain Eukaryota; kingdom Metazoa; phylum Chordata; class Ascidiacea; order Stolidobranchia; family Pyuridae; genus Halocynthia; species Halocynthia roretzi. The sequence continues at coordinate 338,280 of QRAM01000048.1, read as the reverse complement.
ACTGTAGTATAGGTATGGCGTCATACCGGATGGTATCATCAACAAAATATTTAGTTATTTTATATATATATTGAAAAACAACTCTCACAAACAATATCTCGTATCATACATAGAATAATGAGTAAGGCACAGCAGAAATTTGTTATATTAAAAATAAGAAAAACAACAACAGCATACCAAGGCCGCGATTGTTTTCAAGTGCAACAAATAGAAAAATATTCGTTGGCACGAACCGACTACAGTCGCGTTCCAAAATCTCTGTGAAATATTATTTTACCTAAATATAGATAAAAATATACTTTATCACAATAAATCGCCAGATTTTAGTATCCTCGGGTAGCCTCGAGTTACTATACCACCCAGCGAGTTTGTCATAATCATAATCTGCTTGTTGTCTAAGGTGACTTTTCACGAATTTCGCTAGCGCGTGTGTGGTAAAATGTTTTCCTGGATCTTGATAAAACACATTGCAAACAGAACACGTGTTAAGAGATTTGCATCGAATACAGTAATTTCTCAATTAACACGGTTCCTGTGTTTCGTCAATGGATGGCAATCCAAGCCATACAATGATTCAGTATTGAAATTCGTATTTCATGGTTTTACTTTATATTTAATCTTAAATTCCTGCCCTTATTAGACTGAACGGTGAGATAATATACCTATGGAATATGTATATACAGTATGGCTGGATACAATCTTTTTACTGTGGATTAGTTAGAACATTACAAAGTAATTTGTGCGCCACTTGCTGTGTAACAGCTTAAAACTCCAGCCGATTTCGAAAGAAATTATTCAGTAATTTCAAGGGGCGTTTCTTGAACATCAGTCGGTACCAACAAATTGAGGTAATTACTATATAGTAAATGACTATATTGTATCAAGTGACTTTTGAAGGAGTACAATAGCTTACACAAAAGCTATCTGAATCCGCATGAATGATTAACATCGTCAAAATTAGATTTAAACGATTTCCATTCATCTCCTGCCGCACCATAACAGGACTTATGTACTTACAATGCACCAATTTACTCTAAAGCCTATTGTGTTGTCAATGAAAGCAATGGTCTTGATCTTGCCTGGAGAGGAACTCCATTCGTTTTACATTGCGGGTGTTCGATAATGGACTTCTTGTCCATAGTTCAAAAGAAAATTCATTTGCCTACGCGCGAGGGTAAATATACTTAAGCCTGTACACATGCTGAAACAGCAAGTCTCGATAAACTTCAAATAAGATCGAACATTTTTAACCACATCAAGGTAAACCACATATATAGCGCGTGAACTTGGCGTTGAATCAGAAGTTCCTCAAAGTAGACTATGGCGAATCAGCCTTCTTAAGAAGTGCAGCAGATAAAGTCAAAACTAATTTTTAAGGGGGGAATGAAGAACTCTGGGATGAAGCTCAAGATGGATATATGCGTCCATGGTACTAACATGAACTAAACAACAATTCTGGAAACAAAATACGAAAATTTTGAGGAACCAATGCAGTAGGCTATAGTTTGCATAGGTTTGTTTATTATAGGCATAAAACAAACTATCTATTCACATTCCTCGTAAAATCCTTGGAATGCACTCGCTCCAGCTCTGCGTCACTGGGCAACAATTGACGTCAGTATACTCATGGAAGTTTTCAAACTATTCCTTCAATAATTGGCGTAATGATAATATCATCATCGTTGAAGTTATTGCAGTCTCGCCACAATTATAAGTTTCAGGTATTTTGGGGCATATTACATACTGAAGAGCATTGTTTATTGTTCATCAACGGGTCAGTCTCATCGGAGAAAGTATGTGAGGTGAGCTGACAAAGCGCATATCTTGATAATTTTGAAAAATAACGATACTAGCGATCGAAAAAGGCGTCACGCACAGAGCAAATATTTACCTGAGGATATATTACCTTCGATTTTACTTCGTTTATCATCAGGTTGTGCCAGCAGCGCATGAGCTTACAACAACCAGGTGTAGAGTTGGCAGCTCAAGATCGAGCGGAGGTTATTTAGTAAACAAGTGATGATGAAGAAGATATTACTACTTTAATCAGTCTATTGTTAAATTAACTGTTATCTAGACTGCTTTATTAAACATAGAAAAGTGTCTGAAGAGGCGAAGATGTTATCTTATCGAAACAGGGAGAAGATTCCTTCATAAATATTGCTACTGTAGTACGCTAATCTCGTGTTCAAACACAATCTTCAGCAAGATAGATAATTTATAGATCTTATTTCCTGCTCAGTGGTTCGTTGCATTACAATTTGGATCACATTACGTAATGCATTACCCAATAACTGACCTTTTCCATCAGTCAAAGATAAGCAAGGAATCCTAACCGAGGTGGTTGCCAACAACTTTTTCGGACGTTGAGACTAAAGATAAGGAGTTTGAACAGTCAGAGGGATTTTTTTCTCAGTTTTACCTTGCTCATTTCTTATGTTTAGTTAAATTTATTACCGCCCGGCTATTCTTAACCTAATCTTTTGGATTTTTACTAAGGATTATTTCGTGAGCTTTTGTCGTGCGAAATTTTCGAGGGCGACTTATAGATTCTATTGTTAATCGTTCGAAATAAAATCTCGTACCAAGCTTGTACTGTAACCGGTAAATGTTTAGACTTCGTCTATCGGATTAAACGTTGTCGTAAAGGCGATTGTGTCTAAAACGTGACGAGTGATTGCCGAAATTTCGCGGATTTACTGCAACAGCTCGCAAGATCTGATATGCAGAGACCGAAAAAATATTGTTTGCTGGAATACACAGCAGCTGCTCGATCAAATCTAAATTTGCCGCAAACTTTGACATCCCACGCATTAACGCCTTACTGAACTGCAAACTGATATGTAAAATACAATGCATCAAATGCTTGTGATGCGTGATATGATCAAATTAAGGCTGTGTCAATTTCAACTGTTTGATTAGTCTGTAACAGGCCAATGTCAATATGAATCGTTAATAATTTGGAATATACTTGAAGGCGCTCGATAAAAAGTTTAGTTAAACGGTAAAGGAATTGGTTGAAAAAAGGTTTGAATAACGTCAAGAGATTTAAAGCATATCAATAGTTTAGAATTACGACTCGGAAGTGGCGTTCGAAATCCGAGAATGAAGAGCTGAAACTTTAATGACAAAAATGCCAATGGGTGTCTTCATTCTGCTTTCATTCTGTGTGTGGTATCGGGAGTTTAGGACATTAATCACGCTAACTAACTCCGGAAATTCCACAAAGGTCTACCGGATTATGTCCAGTCTTCCATAGAACCTGAGTATCCAATGACGAATTTACGAACCAAGTTGCCAAGAGCTGTTTCCTGTGCGGTCATTAGGGTTAGCGACTGACAGAATAGAAATACTTTATATCACTACCAAGGAAACAGGATTAGCACATAAGCAGGAAACTAAAGTGGACAGGCTAGTTTCCATACCGCATTCGATACATTAAGCCGAATCGAGAGACAACTTGAGCTTGTGTTGGTAAAATATATGCAACTGAATTTGCATTTAGTATTGAAGATACGTTTTATTAAAAGTATAATGCACACATTTACAGAGGTATTCCTCCGAGTATAGCCATAACTTAAAAAATAAAGGTAGTATACGGCTTGGTAAAGTGGTGACGGTGAAAGACGTGTAAATTACGTGGAATTTTGCTCAGAAAGAATAATTATTCAATCATATTTTTTAAAGAAATGTTACAAAATTTTTTAAATTTTAAATAAACCGATTGCATCGTTCATTTTCAGAAATTATTAAACGCATACCTAACAATAGTGTCGAAATGTTCTACGCGTCGAGTTTTATTCTATTAATTACTTCACTCATACAAACGGTCCAAACCACGAATGCATTGAAAAACGACGACGCATATGAAAATTTTCTGTTGACTCATGGACCTGGAAATCCGAGCGACAACGAGGAATCTGCCGGATTTCTTTCGTCTTTAGACGAGGGTTTTAATCTAGAACACCCGACAGAAGAGCAAAAGAGAGGTCATCTTCCTATGGACGAAAGATTTTTCTCGTTTGATCCCGTCAGTGGGGAAGTGGAGAGTACGACGCGCAGTAGAAGAAAAACACCCCGTCGCCATTACGGACAGAGAAAGCATAAAAATTCCGTGACAAATTTCTCGCATGGACCTCCAGGATTTAAACCTAAAGAGCTACCGACTGAGATTCCCGCTTCGACCGAACTGCAGATGAAAAGAGTGGACACGGAATTCATGAGATGGAACACGGAGAACAAAGTTCATGGTAAATCGTTATTATTTTTCTTAGATATGGTAAAGTATATGGCATTTACCTAATGCTAAATACCTGAAGAGCAATTTTGGTTTCATCCCAGTCTCTGAAGATATTTAGTGTTTTTTTGTGATCATTTTGTGAGAATAAGTACTGATTATTAGTCACCAGAGCTCCTGGGAAATACCGCATATTAAGTTTTTAGTTATTTTCAATCAATTTGTCGATCAAACTCACTACATTACAAAACTGAAATACATATGTGATACCGAGGAAGGCTCGCGTGGGTTATATGCCATGTCAATTAGAAATTATTATAAATCGAACCATAGTTATATAAAGGTAATGAACAAAGTACGGCACTGTGGTATGCGTAACACACGTCAGAAATGAAGTTGCTATTTGCAGAAGCACATGCTTAAAATCTTTCAGCTACTATTCAAATACCCAACACAAAGAACATATACACTTTCAACCTCGCGCACTAATACCGGGCAACCTAGTTTTCCAATAGACCAGGCAAATTAGCAGGGTCTTTACAAAGAATTCTTCAGCATCTCACTGGCGACAAGTTATTATCAGTACGGTATTTCTGTAGGTATCACGTTTGAGCTCGAAAAATACCTGTCATTACTGCATTGGTTTACTTTAGTAGGATGGGCAACTGAGTTGCGTGATCCGGAATGCCTATAGAATTAAAATCTGAACGCGCGTTTAATTTCAAAGTGCGTGGTAGAGGGGGAACCGGGAACTTTGAAAATAAACACGCATGATCTCCATTGAATCACTACAGAGGAGTGGGGTCGTCTTGTATTTGCGTTTCGATAAAATCTCAATGCAATTTTCTACGCGATCGCAGCGGATCGTTGCGCGAAAGCAAATAGGTTAAGTGCTAAAGAAATCAGTTTTCGTTATCCGTAACGTGAATTAATGCCACATAGTAATGCACAGTGATCCAGAAATTACGAGTTTGGTGTTAAAATAAACTCAATGTTGTTTATGTACAGATTTTCTAAGTGATGCATTCACCATTTCAAAAATCATAAGACAACCATCCTGTCACCTTGTTTAGTAAAATATCTATGCTAATGACAATGGCGCTCTTCCGCTTTGTTAGTGAGTGATGTTGTAGACACGAGTAACAAAATATTTGCCGAAGAATTTAATCGCCTTAAGGAAAGCCTACTTCAATTAAAAATTAACAATTTTATGCATTAGTCTCCAGTTTCTCAATCTCTTCATTTCGGGATGTTTTTTTATAGAGTTAAGTTATAATAGTAAACTCTTCGTTACTACATCATCATCCTCGATACCCACTAAAAAGTAAGCTCCCGAATACAATCATAGGAGGTTAATTATAACAACCGAGGGGGTAAATGCAAACAGCGGGGAATAAGTTCGAAGACATATCGCGGATGCAGTGAACCGAGATTTGGTACGTGCAGATGGTAAAGTTTGAAATTAAAATCATTATTTTAAGAATATCTTATATATCTATATATTAGCTCATTTGTTCTTGCTACGATGACCCGCTATGATTCCAGGGTCATTATCACATTCAACGAAGGTTTCGATAACACTAATAGGCGATTGCGCCATAACGGGTGCAACCGGTGCAAACAGTGCCATTCTGAAACTTACGGATCGGTGTTTTTTAATTTTTCAATTTTCATTTCGACTCAAACCGCAGATAACAGAACTGGACGGAAGGATAGGGTATTGGGCTACTCTATCTATTATATATTTCGCAAAATTACTTAAATTATTGTACACCCTACATGGTATACTTCGGAAGTTCATTGAACAATTTATGTTGTTTCTGCCCTTTTCGCCACACATCGCAAAATTAAAAAAAATCTGAAATCCAATCGCAATGCTGCTGGGTACTGCTACGGTTGAAGTTAGTTTCTAACGTAAAGATGAACAATTCGACAAAATGCTGTGCAACGAACAGCAAAAATGAATTAGACGTTTGAACTTTACTAAAAATTCGAATCCGTAGAAAATTTCACTAAGATCGAGAAAAACAATTCGAAAAAATGCTGTGCAACGAGCAGCAAAAATCAATTAGACATTTGAACTTTACCAAAAATACGAATTCGTCGAATCCGTTAGAACCACGCCAATCAGCTGTAAACAATCCAGCACGTTTCTGGTATCGCCTCTAAGTCCTAGGTGATACATCTCAATTGCGGCGAGTCGAAACAAAAGAAAAATACAGTACTGTGTAAAGCTTCTAAAATAACCGCGTTTCTTCGATATTTTTGAAAACGAATTATGAATGTAAATGAGTGATAACAGTTTATTGTCATAGGGAGATTATGATTGTAATCGATTATGGAATCATATAGGTTTACGCCGAATAAATGTTGTCGCAAGCTATATCTACAAACCTAATCCCATTAGCCGAATGGAGACACCGTCTGTCTGCTACGACGCTCTAAATAAATGCCTCTGGTCACTTGTATTAGTGAACAACAATGTGTTTTATTGTGTTATTGAAAAACAACATGAAAGCGAATTGTTGCACGTACGGTACGTGTAGTTCTCGCTGTACAGATTCATGTTAGAAGAACTGCTCGAATAGCCGATAGCCATAATATTCCTTTAAAAGGAGGATCTATTAATGAATGACATTCAGGCTTACATATTTTTGTGCTAATCAACAGTCAACCATTGGAATATATATATACTTGAACTGAATATTAATATCATTTTTTTAATCCTTAGTTGCCTAGTGGTTCACTGTTGCGTTATAAGTTATCATGGATATTTCCTCCTATAAGGTGGTGAATAATGGGGCCCTTTTTTTAGTAACACAACAACTGAAAGTGATCTTAATTCGAGTGGTTACTTACTACTGGTGACCGAGTCATCTAGATTCTACAAGTAAAATAAAGACCAAAATTCTCCTGTACTGTTTACTATTCAAAGATTTTGACAAAGGACTGCTTTTATGACGTAATATGGGATACCGCTTCGACGTCATATACTGGGCATAAACGTAAATACATAAAGTTATTTGCAATTAACATCACATCAAGATATAAAGTGTGGTATGGGAAAGGAGTGTCTGTGCAAAGATAATAAATATCATTCGAATAAAATTATTACTCAAAAGAGAAATTATTCGATGGTCACCCGTCAACGGAATAAATATATTTAAATGATGACGTAAGCTAGCGATTACGTAATACGCATCGTCAATTACGGCGTCGATGATGGTCCTTCAGTAAATATCGGCGATTTCTTTTTTGTGAGTGGTTTGATTTGAAGACGGACTAATAAATATTGACAATACGTCATCATGAGACAGTTAATGTATGCGTAGTCATAAATAAATTATTATACGGCAAGTTCGCGTTCATGCAAAACAACCTTATCCGAATTCTGAGAATGAGCTAAATCGGTGATTATTGCTCAACAACCTTACACGAGCCATGACGAACAACACAGTCTATGATTCTCGAAGCAATAAATTATGTACTGTGGTACAAACATATAACCTAGTCATACGCAGTTATGAGAGAAAATGTCCGCTGTGGAAATCACCGTTAAGGTTCCAAAAAAGGCAACGAATAAAATGAAGTCGTGCGATGATGAACTGATAGAAAATGCTCAAGTTGTCCTTGAGTTCAAAATCGACTTGTAGAGAAAGACTCTTAAAGTAAATATTTGTCTAGTCGGTTACGAACGATTTAAAAAAATCCCAAAGTAAATTGAATTTCGCTGACTATTGTCTGTAGTGTCTGTATTAAAGCAGAATTACAGCACGCCAGTGTTTATTGACAGAATTCAAGTATACGAGACTTTAATCCCAAGTAGAAACCATACCTATTTGTGGGTTTATGCTTTAATGATTTAGTACAGTCATCACTATATCACTAGCGTTGCCCTTTGATATATCCAATAAAAAGAGATTACTAGAGAAGATTTCTCGCTTCGGCTTGTTTTTTCCATCACGCTGGAGGGCCACCCAGACATCCGGGGTTGATTCAAACTGTTTATGAATCATTATTCATGGTCTGATCTCTGAACTTCTGAAGTTTTTTCATGGTACGTTTATTTTTACCAAACACACTACCGGATTGGAGATATCACATTAGGAATCCCTTTTCTCATTCCCCCCTAATGTCTCGCGGAATCGCGGTTCAATGGTGAACGCGTTGAAACGTATGCTGTATTTACAGATTAATGTTATCTGCCAGTGAATAATGACCGTACTAATGCTAATGCAAGTGTGTGGTAATGAACTGAACACAGTGCACTTTACACTTACACATTAATCTAGGTTAACCATACAGTAAAAACTTGCACAATTCAAAATTAAATACATCAAACAAAAGCTGATTTATTTCGCATGAGTAAAAATTATCAATCGACAAGGAAAATGTGATTTCAAGTTAGGAACGTTATGTTACCATTTTAAAATCATATCCTAGCTCAAAAACCTTGAAATAACGAAGAAATGACTTTACAATGTGTTATATTCTATTTCATATATATCATATTATATTCTTATTCATCTACTTCTCAACATCCTCTAACACTTGAACATTTTTAAAGGAATTTCGCAGGCTAGGTAGTCTATACATTACCGGACATAGTGTTAAAACCGGAGCAATGTGCTAGATATTCTCAACCTTGGACTTCCCTGCTACCTAGATAAACATTACGTAGGGAAATGTATGATTTTAAGAATCACATACATTGCGTGTCAACGCCCCAATATAAAATTAAAATACAACTTCGACAATAGATGGGAACGGGTGCGTCCTTCTCCATCACAATGTTAAATTTTATAGCCAGGAGGTCGAAGTACCAAGCCACCATACGAACTAATATTTAACTAAAACATTTTTTATTGCAGTGGATCAATGTCAGCGCGGTCATATGTCGGGTGAAACTACGTGGAAGGTTTCAAGTTGTATAACATGTAAATGCGAAGGATCTGAAGTCGTCTGCACGCGACCTGAATGCCCAAAGCTTAAGTGTCCGAATCAAATAAGACTACCGGGTGAATGTTGTCCACAATGTCCAGGTAAGCAATTGATATGATGGATTGAAACCTTTTTAGATAGTTACATTTATAACTGTAGCAACTACAATTTTCATTGAACAGTTCAATACAGGGTATCATGGCACAAATCGGGCCTTCACTCGCGTTCTAAATTTAAAAGGGCCCCGAAATTCTGATATAGCGGACTTTGAAGGTCATTGCGAAATAACAGCATATGCGTGCGTGGTACTACTGGTGTTATGAAAGCATGCGTGCATAGTATAATGTACCTAAGCAAAAACGCGCCCATGGTGAGCACCGAAATTGCGTGTACCCGTCTAAGTATTTCACACTCATCTGTAAGATAACTTTACGTAACGTAATCCTACTTCTCAGAAAACACGGCTCGATTTCTATTTCGATCTTAAATGTCGCTGGTCACAATAACTGTACAGTACTACTACATACTGCAAATATACGTGAAATAAGCACGTACAATGCTCTGTATGTGTTTACTCACAGAAAACCGATAACAACACCATTTTAAATAGCAGACAGCTGTGCGAAACCACACTGGTATATAATATAGTACATTGTTGTCTGCCTATTTTAAGCGGGAACTCTCATTCGTTTGTGATAAATATAGAAAAACTGTGCGAGTCTGACGATGGACGACGTTTCAAACATGGGGCAGAATGGCATATGGGAGACTGTACCTTTTGTGAATGCAACGAAGGAAAAACGTTGTGTTCTGTGGAAGATTGTCAAATAGCGGCATGCAAAAACCCGGTCAGAGGTAAATCTAATTGAACGAAACGTACAAGAGTCGATATAGGGTAGAGGGGACGCAGAGGGGGGTGTTCTCCTGGTTTTAAGTTTATGTCCAAATTATTTACTACATGGAGTCCGAGAGGGGTATTATTTAGATATTACATAGATTGTACTTGTATTTATATATTGGCTGATCATTTCGTATATATCAAACTAACTGCAAGATTTATGAACGCTGTAAGAATACTAGCCGTAAGATTTGTTGTTATTAGCATTGAACTGTTATTATTTTTAATAACTTAAGCCTCACGGACTGAAGCGTACCCCTACAGCTCTTAAAACCCATTTCCACTATTAGAAATTTCATAAATTTGATCATCTGCGTGGACAGGCATATCGCAAACAATTAACTCTGCTATTTTTGTCGCAGTTCCCGGACAATGCTGCCCAGTGTGTCTAGACACGACATGTAAGGCATCAAACGGTACTGTTATTCCAGCAGGCGAAGTCTGGAAAGAAGGTGAGTCGACTACAAACAATAGGCCTCGATGTGAAGTCGAAAAGAAATTAATGAAGATCTCTTAACTTTTTAATTCGGAACATTCTAGGTGTATGCATGCATTGTTATTGCGCCGGAGGGGAACGGAAATGCGCTAAAGAAAAATGTCCCTACATAAACTGCACTGACGCCTACACGCCCGACGGGAAATGTTGTCAAAGATGTAAAACAGGTAGTTTTGCTGTGGATAAATAAATAAGAAAATTTACACAGGTTGTAGGCAGGAAATATATTTTGTCACGTCCCGCAGTTGGTGTAATGATATTAACTTTCGAAATTCTTTTAATGAGCTAGACGAGTGGTCCACATCGTCTTAGATAGACAATCCCAAGTATTATTTTCAGGTACTCCGTCCGTATATTGCAAGATATATAACATAACATAACAGCTTTTCACTTGGTATCCAGTCCCATGAGCAAGTGTTTATTGTGTTTTTTTTTGTTAATCCTATACTGGTAAGCAGCCTCCCACGCCCTTCCCCCTCCCGTTATTCTGACTGGGTTTGTCATTTTCTAGTCTAACTTTTGCCACAAAATTAACCTAATACAGTAATATGTACGATTGAATAGTAAACTCGAACGATATCTATTAAATCTATTATTTAATATTATCTAGGTTTAATCGACTGCATTGTAACGAACTGGGGTTTTTGGAGCGAGTGTCCAGTGCAAGAATGCGGCGGAGGGATGCGCAGGCGATTCCGTAACACGCTAATACCGTCTCGGAACGGCGGTCAATTTTGTCCTCATCGTAGCGAAGCACAAATGTGCCCCAGGCTGCCGTGTGAAAGTAAGCAGAATTCTTAAAAGCCTTCTGTAACAAAACTTGTTTTAAGATTTATAATTCTTTTCATTTATGTTTTTAGTACTTCCTGTTTGTCCGGTGACAGACTGGACTGGTTGGAGTCTTTGTACGGCAACGTGCGGGTACGGTCACAGAATGCGATCACGTGGGAGAACAGCAGTTAACAAGGCAACCATGACGTCACTTATCGACTGTTCACAAACACACATGCAAGAAACGATGCGTTGTTACGCCGGGGCGTGCGTACCTCTAGATCAGTTACGAGGTAACAGTTCACGTACATTTGGAGAAATTCTGGACATACAGAATACCCTCGATTATAATCCAAATTGTCGATTATACGAACAGCCAACTTAATTCACCATAATCGATAAACCGTTACCAAAAAAAACTGATTTACGAACAATTGAACATTATAATGAAAAATTATATAGCTTATTTGATAAACAACTGTCTATTCTTAACTTAACTTGAGGTAACCAGTGTTGGTTTTAATGTAACGGATAATGCGTCGTTGCACAATAGCGGCACCTGATTGATCCTGATAAAAGAGAGCACAATAAAACTACATGCTGAGTGACAGTACTGGATTTCATAAGCAATATCATATGGGCTGAGAATTCGAATCTTGATTATCCAAACTCATCTCGTATCCTAACATGCGCATGCCCCCAATTTCATTAATACCGCTGCGATTTTTATTTCCGAAGTATAAACGCCAATATTTGATTCATTTTTCATCAGGAGGACTTCATGAAATGGCCCTATACGACGACATATGCTACGATGTGAAATGGGCGGAGTGGGGAGATTGTTCGGTAGCATGTGGCCTTGGATCTCAAAGACGTCATCAGGTATTGATCGACGAGTCTCACCCCAGGGGTCACCTGTGCCACCTACTCGACGAAAAGCGGAAATGTTTTGGGCAAAAATGCTTCGGTCCTCAAGGTAAACAATTTTATATTCATTTATCTTCATTTTATGTATTCTGCAATAGGCAGTTCACCTTACTGAACTTTCCAGAAAATAATGTGTCCATAGAACACCAACGAGGGAATATTTTTGAAGCATAAAATGAATTAGCAGGACAAAATTTATCGCGATTGTATGCAATTTTATATTTGCTACGTATTCTGGTTTTGAATTTCTTATAATAGGGATTCGCAATCTGAGAGAGATTCCTAAGAATTTCTAAGAGCGTTTAACTAGGATAATGTTTTCAACATCTATATAAATAAAAGTGAATGTGTGTTGATTGCTCAACACTCGATAGCTATTCGCCTAAATGATTTTACTTGTTTTTAGCGGGGAAGATTACATGCATAGTATAATACATTGTTGAAAACAATAGCATAATTCAAACATATAATTTTTCCAGCCGTACGTTGCAAAATGTCATCCTGGGGTCATTGGACCCAATGCTCTAAAACGTGCGGATCGGACCGGACTCGTACGAGAACGAGGAAAGTAATAACGGAGCCAACACACGGTGGAAGACCTTGTCCAAATCTGACTGTAACGAAATCCTGTAAATCTAAGACTTGTCCGAACGGTAATCGATTTCACGGTAGATAATTTTATCTATCAAAAAAACGCTACTGATGGAAGTAGAAAATGTCAAGCATATACCCAACGTCAACAACCGAGAACAAATAATGTTCGCTTCAAAAAACAACGCATCGTGCAGTCATGCACAAAGAAAATGGGAATTTTAAATGGGCAATTGTCCGGTTATAGGAAATATTTTTCTCCTCTCATTGGAATTTTAAAGGCGAGACTACAGACTTAGGTGTCAGCAACGCCATGTTTTGGCATTATAAACTAATAACGTCGCCAATAATTCTCGCTCCGATGAAAAACAAAAGTCTCTATTGAAGAGAAAGGTATCTTCTCATTGTCTCTGCCTTACATTTGCTGACACGGATTACAAAAGCATTACCTGCTGTCGCTCAAAAATACATTAGTTCTCTTCGCTCCAACCGCATTGACATTTAAGTTAAACATACACGGCTCAGTTCCTTTGTTTCGTCTTCTTACTACTTTCTACGAAATTATCACTGCCAGCGAATCCCAAGCTCAAGTTTCGCGTAGGTACACAATTTTTATTAACTCGAAAATTCAATTATGCAGACAGGGTGATTCGTCACGTGATAGCATGATGATATTTATCAGTTATTTACAACATACAAAATCTAAACTATATTTATTACTTTACATTTCGGATTTAGACTTATCGAGGCTCAAAACTAGATAAACCCTCTACGGCGCCTTGTTAAGAAAATTAATGTAACTCGGGGTAGACCTAAAAACAATGACGAATTTTGCGTATTTAATAACGTGGAATTTAAAGAGTAAAACACCGAGTATTTTTCCAATTGAATACATTTACTGATTAGATATTTATCACTTTACTGACCTGAAATTTGAAAAATATCTTAAAATTTACGGGATTCGTAAGATTTTAAGTTCTATCCTGGCACTGATTATGAAACTTTTTATGGTTCTATTTAAATTCTACTAATTTCTTTTCCAGTTCTATGTTTTTTTTGTATATACATTAGACATGCTTTATATCTGTTACTGCATTGGAAGTAAAGTAGTATTTTTCATCACGTTTTTATTCTAGTGTTATTGCTTTACTGACGATTGCTTTTCATTTCACCGCGTGTACAGTATTTATTCCTATCTTTTCTCCGAAAACGATTTTGCTCTGTAACTTAGCAGTGAATAAACAATGAACAAAAGAAATTCAAAATATAACTGCCACTTCGTATAAGACTCTTCTAACGCCTGACTTTTAATTCCAACGAATGTTAGTAAAATATACAGCCTTGGTTAGTGGTTTTCAAATAATTTCTGGTTTTCAAATAATTTCAGGCACAATTTGCAAAGTTAATTTTTGACAAGCCACATCTGCTTTCATCATCAAGTTGTAGCTAATAAACAATTCTAGCCTTAAGCCTAAACGTTATTTAAGTATCCTTTTATATAAATATTTGGGAAACAATGACCTAGGGATCGACTAGTTTCGACTTTCGCTAGCCGGGAATTATGGTATCGTTTTGATACTTGATACTGATAAACGAAAATGAACGCATACTTCATATTATGGCAGGATGATAATTAATTCTCTACATATTCGTTTGTTCCGTATTACAAACGTTCGGCAGGTGTTGGATTGTGGATTGGACAATTATACCTTACTCCCTTACGATTGGCTCCCAAGTCAAATCATTTAACGGTAGTATGAAATTGCCCTATCATTGATAAATAGCATTAGTATGGATTTAGTCTTTCAAATTCTATATATTTTGCACAAGTTAATAACGTTCATTTCAGTACCCTGGTTATGGAAATACAGTATCAGAATTTACCATCTCTTTATTACGAAGCGATGGCTGCGATAAGGACGATGATCTATCAAAACTTTTGACATTGAGAGCATGTGTTTTGTTTACCAATGAAAATCCTAGAGGAAAAAGCAAATGGCGTTGTTTGAGGAGAATAAAAATCGTGTACATGACGGTAGTCAATAACCGAAATCCAGCGTCATGATAAACTGATGTCTACTACGTGATATGGACTCATTGTTATCAAGGTTTCTGTGTATATCCTCTCGTGTATGTTTATTTACGGTTGTATTCAAGTTCAACACCGACGAGTTCATTTCGGCACGAGCATGCGAATTATTACTATTCTACTTTTCACCGAAATCTTCTATGTACATATACGAAAACGAAAATGAAACTTGTATACGTCAAGAAAAGGAATTAATAATTCAGATTACTTGCATGAATCTTCTTCCACGAAAGCTGTACTGCTCTAAGCCGTATTCCACTCAGCAACATTTCCCGTAGATTTCGCATAAACTTTCAGTTTGCTCTTTAATTGCTGTGGTGTAGAAATGATGAAAAAGTTTGCGTGATATTGCGTGAGAAGTTATATTAAGTAATTTGAAGAAATAATAATATCAGTTGATAAATTACCTTGAGGAACAGTCTGTTCGTCGTTTATATCTGAATAAAAAGATAAATTAGACTTGGGATAGCGCTTGGCACGTATTAATACCACACAAGAACCGCAGAATACAGGTTAATCAAGTACATTCAAGATATTGAAAAGGAGGCAAACATAAAGGCTGGTGTGAACTAATTAACGAGATGGAGTCATTAATCATAAGGAAAATTTGCTTCATGATACTGTGGTTTATTTTGTGTATTGTGATTGTGGTTTACAGGTGTCTAAACCCATTCAATCAAGGAAAACAACCCAATCGATACACTGTGGCATGAAGAACTGTTATGTATGGGCATAACATAACGTAAAAAAAAAGTTTTTGGAACATTGAAACCGAAATAATATATTATAATCCCTATTATATAACCACTATCCACAACCCTGGATGTAGCATGACCTATAGCCCAAACCCACGATCGCGATATGACGAAGTTTAACTGTATATAGACATTCCGGTATCAAAGTAAGGTTCAATGGGGGGGTCAGCGTGGATACCGAGGCCTTTCCCGCTACATACTCCAGTGTCTTCTCTGCGAAAATACATACATTTTCAATTCATATCTGTACGGAAGAAAACAGTTGCCATTTCTTTTAACATTTACAAAAATTATTCATTTGTGATGAAATATACAATGAGTCCATTCAATTTCGCAGTGATATAACCACGGACGTCAATGTCCTAGCGATACAGGAAGTTTGATACCATACATTCGCCACTTGATTCCATTCCACTTCTGTGCATTAGAACAGTTTATTATTGTATCTGGAAGAAGTCTCTCTAAGATTCTATAAATACCGGCAATTGTATTCGTCAGCATCCTGATTAATTGTACACTTAAAACAACGTTTAAAATTATGTGGGCGCCCCACCGGAAAGTATATCGACGGGGGATTTGTCCCTTTTGCGCCACCCATGTTGCTACGCTACCAAGTTTTGCACCCCCTAATGTTCCATACCTAAGGTGGTCCGTCCCTTCCGCCGTTCACTACTGGTTTTTGTACAGAGTCAGGTACACGAATTGTTGAACTTACCTTTTTTACGGCATAAATATCGCACTTCATAATCTTGACACAAGCCGGATGCCTGCTCCTCGTTAACGCATATCAATCCCGTTCTGTGATCTAACTCTTGCAGCTTGTCTCCCGTGTCGTACGCTATGATATGAGTTCCCACAGTACGGGCGTGCATGGTCCACGGTTTCCTTGGAAACAAACAGGTTTCAATCAAACCAATATCTCTACTTGACCTTTACTAGAAACTGAGCGAAGGTAATTGAAAATGTACCTGCAGTATCCCGGTTTATTCTGAATGTCAGACAATAATTCTCTGTCACCTTGAATGACAGGCGAATCTACATTGCTCCACGGGGTCCAGTTGAAATCGTTAAACAACACTCCCTTTGTGTTCGAAGAAGACTGTGGTTTCGATAGAGGCACTGTGGGGGAAACAAATTGTATAAAGAAAAAATAATTATTATTTTAACAACAAGCTAAAAACTATAAAATTAAGTAGAAGTTGTTTCATTGGATGTCCTCGACCAGTATTTTGTGATCAGTCACTTATTTTAGTACTAAATATTGACCCTAGAATAGATGTGCCTAAATACCTATTTCATTTGACTCCGGGCCTAATTTCAAAGATTTGTCAGAGGGGGCTTACAATATATGCTAGAGAGTACATTCCCTTGCCTTAGTATTCCCTGCGGCATTGCATTAAATTACATTATACCTGATACTAAATAAAGTCCAAGGGGCCCCAAGAATGCATAATGACTATAGGGTAGGGTAGTGGCTTTAGAGACTTAGCAATGTTAGGACCCTGTAGTTAAAGATTACAGCATTCCTGATCTACATCAGTGGATTAAATGAAGACCACCGCTGGAAAGGAACAGAGATTACAATAGATCCTTACTTAATGTCGAAGATAGGTGGTCTTTAAACAGCGTTAAACGGAACATATTTTCGAACATATATTTTACATTTTTCTTATCGATGTTATATCGAAACGACTTTATTCTGGGACCTCGAAATTTATACTTGAATTTTGTAATCAAATGACTTATAGATAAAAAAGTGGGTGATAAATCAATGGCTGAACTTGACTCAAGTGAGAGTATAATATAAAAGTACATATACAAACATGTTGGGACTGTTAAAGAAAGGGTCTTAAACAATATAAGTTACAAGGTATTACAATTTCATTGTACCTATATTATTTGCTCTCCTACAAAGATAACGCACTCTGTAGTCCCTGCAAGTTCGTCTCAGTTGATGAGAGCCCTTGCACACGAGACCTTCCAGCGGACTGAACGACTGGAAAACGTCACCTGTCTCACGCGCCGGTATCTAAAAGATTTAATAGGATTTGATAGAGATAGATGCGGGTGACTGCTGTTTGTTATTTTATCGGATGACTGGGAAGCAATTTATACACCGTAAAACGTCACTAAAGCGAAAATCCACTTTGCTGACGAACACAGATTTTTTTTGTTGCCCGCTAACATAAACCCGCAAACTCTCAAAGAATTTTTAGGAGATCTTTGAAAAGGGAAGATTGTACTTTCTCACTGAATAATTCTTCTGAAAACACTACAAGCTTTGTTGTATCGTCCCAGGTTAAGAAAACATTGCATTTGTACTGTATAATGGTACTCTTGTAGAATATATAATATAGTGTCTTTGTTCGAAATCCAACTAAGTAACATCCATATTTTTAATATTTGAAGTTGAAGGTTTAAAAGAATTACCCTTTTACGTTGAATAACCCACATTCATCGTCTTAGACACCCATTTTAAAACAGGGAATATTTCTCAAGATATTTTGGTATTTTTTTTGTTTTGTTCATTGTTTACTGTTCTTAAGTCGGTGAAGGCATGTTATTAATAGAATGAAGGCTGATTCAACCAACACTTAGATTCGCAAGCTTAGATTATATTCAGAGCTTAGAGGTTCGAACCCGGGATCTTCTCGTTCGAGATGCTCTCTCCCTAACCATTGAACAATTTTCCAATCCCCTGATTTGAATGGCACAATCCACTTCTACATATAATAACATCAATTTTTCTCAAGAAACAGCCTGCTATAGCATTTTTAGTTCTCTTTGTCATCTAATCATGTGATCTAAGAAGGAAAGGGTATTCGTGACTTGGCAAGATTTGTTTGGACTGGTAAAGCAATAACAAACGAGAATCAAAATATCTTCCATCAAGTTAATAACTGGAAACCGACCAAATAGAAGATCATTGTACTTACACCCTCAACGGTTTGCGCCTGTATTGCCAAAGGTCGTTCGCAGTTTTCATTAGTTCCACCACGTGATTCGTCATCATCACCAGACAGACTGACAGGCGTTGAACGATCCACCCACGCGGTGAAAAACACTGTGTAACAAGACCAGGTGTAAATGACCAAGGTTAATTACACGTAATAAAGCCTGTTCAACAAGTCTCAAATACAAGACCTTGTTCAGACTCTGCAAAAGGATAATCTGTTCCTTTCATGCTTCCCTTCAGACATTCAAATCGTGCCTGCTTAATGGAATTAACGTATCTGGTCTCCGAATTAAGAACGTTCCGACAAACATCATCTCTTCTGTAGATCAGCGCGTCGTTGAGGACGGATGCAACTGACATGACGTTACCCCCGGGAGTGACACAAGGAAACCATGGCGACCACTCTGAGTCTAATGAAAACAAATGAGCGTTATCGCGATGGATAGAGAAATATTTTGATAAACCACAACACAGTATATATTATTATACTATCACGCTCAATGAATGCAATATCGTTAGGACAAAGACCGTATTGTTCTTATCTACAGCCAACAATAATAGGTCTTACATTTTTTTGGTGTGTCATCAACATTTTATACAAAGACCAATTATGTAGAATATGGTAAGGTATTCATTGGTTTCGTTTGACAGGAACTCGAAGCAGTCCTCGAGAAAACTCATTATAATCTCGCGGTAATCAATTCGTGGGACGAATATTCTAATTATGCGACTACTTTTGTTTAAGCTCTCTTGCAAAATGCTGCTGTACATTTCCCTATCATCAATAAGTCTTAATGCAAGACTGTAAAACACAAAATTATACTGGACAAATTTTTACTGGGGATTTGTAGAAAGATATCAACATTGGATCATATATAACAATATACAAGAATACCCCGCTTAAGGCTCATCATGTGTTCAAGGAGAGGCGAATCAGCGCTAAACGAGGTCATATTAACATTAGTGTATATGATATAAGTGTATAAGTTCGTCAAGGTTTCTTTGTGCATATACTTAAGCATATACTTTCTCCCCAACAGGATGAATCAATGAACTTACTGTATGAAAGTACTGTATATTGGGAACTAACAGAAATTATGCACGTCACACAATTTACTCAGGATGACTAACTGAACATATCAATTGATTCATTATAACTATCAGGATGATTCTCTTAAGGCTGATAATATATCTAGCTTCAGGACTCGAGTTTCTGACGATCGCTATATCAAAACAGCGAAAGGGAAACAGCTTTAAGTGTGGTATTAGTATACATTATAATATCCATCACACAGCTGTCAACTGAAAAAATGTCTCAATAGTTATGCTTGCGGCCCCTGTAACGGCCCACCTAACGATTTAACGTTTTAAAACCTTTTAAAGAATGTTTTTTCAAACTCTTAATGCTCAAATACAACGTTTATAAAACGTGATTCAAACGTGAAGACCGGTAGATGCAAACGAATATTCAACGGTTGAAACTGAATGGAGAAAGAAATATGAAAAATATTCCAGAAATAACCTAAAAAACAATATTATAGATGAATAAAATAGACTTTCTTTAACGATGGAAATCGGGCACAGGCTTTTAAGGTTTTCTAAACATTTGTTGTCAGCTGTAAGTCATGTATTATATAGTTACTGTTCATAGTGCAAATGCCCATGTTGGTTTTAATTAACGAAATGCCTCTTGTATAATACAAGATTTGATTGTATATTTATCGACAAATGATGAATCCTCACCTGGTTCTCCATTAGCTAAGTTATTCGTCCAGGTGAAATCTTTCCAGGGCTCCAAATTGAGTGACGCATATTCAGAGCAAAATGTTATTTCATTACCCCGCACAGTCTGTAGCAACAATGGCTTTGGTTGTACTGTTCGTAGGTCGCTTACGGTATCGCACAGAAACTTTGCGAAAGAATATTGTCTGATGTTCTTAAGTTGTTCTGAAATGAATAAAAGACATATTGAACTGTTTATGAAAATATAATGATGGAATAGTATATATTAAATCAATGAAAGACGAAAATAAATAGGATACCTGGTGTAAAGGTTGCTACATCTCCACCATTTTCAAACCACAACCTATCACCCATTTTAATCTCACGAAATTGGTAGGCGATGATACAAGCAAACGTAGGTCCCACGACTCCGCCTTCTACTGCAGTTTCTGACAATCCTCCGATGTACAAGTCGATGTCATCGACTTCACTAAAACATACACAATGTCAAATGTTCAGCACTGCATCGTCATTTTTTAAGAAGTTTTGCATGGACTTAGTTGAATGCTTATTTACTTATATATACTCGACAGTTTCTCCTGCGATTCTCGTTTGATCTCCGGTATATCAAAAAAACTTGTAGCACGTTTGAGTCCACAGAATACGCGATATTCGTTATACCCGGGCAAACCGTGGTCACGATTCCTTTGAATATTTGTTGCAAATAAATCCTGGCCTAGTTCGTCTGTAATATTTTTCGTGAATTTATAATGTTAATATACAGTAGTAATAGTATTTGTACAATAAAATATGAAATGTGGAATTAAATAAGCACATATCTGAAAAAAACCAACAGTTAACCCACTACTGACAAATTGCGTTTTCCATAGATGATATCTTAATGGAAATGTCAGTAAATTATATTGAAGTTGCATTCACTATCCATAATCGAATGAATTTATCCGGATTCAGCATATATGATTATGTAACTAGTATGGTCAAATATCTAGTGCTAGAGATGTCCGTACCGTTTAAGTGAGTAAAAAGAAAGTCTGTCATATCTTTTATCATGGATGTTCCTGATAACTGCGAATGGTCTTTCAGCAATCCACGTATGATCGAATTCACCCCGCCAGCCGTGCTTTCAAATATTGGATTAGAGTTGAAGAATCTATAAATGATAAAATAAAAGTCAGCACATCATACATCTATATAATTTTTCTGATTATTCTGTGTTTGTTGTTTGTTTTGAAACAGTGTCACCATTTCTCAGAAGGCCTGAGAAGCTCGAATGGTGAAATTACACTTAGAACCACTCTACCTCCCACTAGCGACAAATGAGAATGAATTAGCACAGCATTTCTGCTGAAGGCTTACTGGGGCTATTAGTTAGATAATATAATTAATAATACAGTTCAGTGGACTCCGTTCAATTAGATTCACATCAGGTCCGGATAAATTTGGGACTCATAGCAGCTTATATGGTACACACATACATGTAATAGATAGGCAGGAGTAAATTTTTCATATCAAGTATTAATTTCAGTATTTAATGGAACATCCACTGAATTGTCTAGTTCATAATACTTAAATGAAATTTATCGATGATATCATGAGATTCAATTAACCGGAGTCCACTGGATAGTTAAAGAGTTGTACTGTATTTAAGACCAAGTGAAGTGAAGTCTGGGAAATTCAAACGTAAATGTGAATAAATTAAATTACGTGTCTTTAAGCTTTACTGGATCTGCTTCTGGTGTTTGAAAATCAGGTGATAATCTGCTCATGGTATTTGTTATCGTGGTGTGTCCGAAGCGATAGGCGGCAGTGGTGAATGCGTTACTTATAGAAGCATCAATTGAAGAATCGTATCCGTACCAATAACCCTGTGTAAAAAGTAATTTATATAGTACTATACTTATAATATTAATAAATTTATATTGGCCCAGAGAAAATGATCATACTTGATTCAATCATGAATTTCAAGCTTGCTGTTTTATTTATTTATTTGTCTTCGAATCTAGCCATTTCTCAATGTATCTTCACCAGATTTGGCACGGGTGCCCGGATGCAGCCCAGAATAATGCATGAATGAAGGAAATCAAAACCTGGGGTCTCTCTGGGTTCAGAGGGACTGAAACCCCACATAAGGACAGCTCAAATGCCCGTAGCGGCAAAATAATCATTTCGATATATATATACCTATATAGCAGTTGCTTTTAACCGGGATCAACATGGTCTTGCCAAATGTCTGGGGGTCACGCAACTGTATATTGGGGTGTACTAGAATTTCGACTATTTTATCATTTCGTTTGATTTTTATATATTAGAATTGATTTTTGTAAGCTAAAACAAAAGTTTTTGATTCATATGCTACAAATGAACTCATATTATATAGTGTAAAATAAGATGTTTTACCCTCAACGGGTTAAAAGGGTTCACCTTAGATTGAATCTTTAGTTTGAACCGTTGCATGAATCGTTCTCCCAGTACCACAGGTAAGAAATCGTCATACGTTATGGTTTGCTGTATAGCGGAGACAATTTTACGAGTTTCTCTCAGTAACCGGTCCTGCTTCCACGAGGGATTAAATGTGTGCAGCTGTCTAATAACTTTATTGTGAAATCGCAGGAAGAGAGAATGCAGAGAAGTAAGTCCTATATTCTGATTTGCACGCACATCACCTGTAAGAAATAACATGTGAATTCCGGTTATCAGAACCGAAACAACAGATATAATCGTAAGAATAATAGTTATCTTATCCTCTATATATAATGGATCTTTACGAAATTTGGCACAGGGGTCTCCACATGTTCCCCAGAATAATGCATATACAAAGAAACCCCGGTTTCAGGCCCCCTCAGCATGACTCCGGGGTAAGATTCTACTTCAGACCGCTGTAGTCCCCTAGCGGACGATAAAGGAAAATTTGGTCTACTACACACATGCTCATCATTAGGGAGGTCAAGATAAATCTTAGAAATACATGAACAAAGAAAACCCGGCTCCGACCTCCCAGAGGGCCGGAGGGGGTAAAATCCTACTTATGATCGCTCTGACGTCCCCTAGCGGTCAAATAAGAACAATGACAGATATACCTATAAATTGGAGTTTTCCCGTTAAATGCAAGGCAGGGTCGCTTTGCCTGTATATGATATAAAACAACTTTGGTACCTGCGACGATGCAAGGTTTGTTGACAGGTTTATGAATAAACAAAGAGCATGTCATTCTCGGAGCAAAGTCTCTGTTCACTTGCGTTTGGAGAGGAAGGCTGGGATCCGATGTTCCATCAGTGTAATCACCTTCCATAAGTTCACCAATGGCTGCAAAAACATATTGAATTTACACTGATTGGCAAAGTGTGTCTATTTCCACTGTGGTTTTGCTACTGGAATAAATCTATGATGCAAATGTATTCGGTGGTATTTTCAGTACAACAATCAGAGTAGAAATAAATACTTGTATGTCGGTCCAGAAGATGTTTCACGTCTGTTTTATTATTGCCATATACCGTGCTGCCATCAATGAATGCAGTGTTTGCGTTCTTCTGTTCACGTATTGTAGAATCACCTTTTAATCAAAAAAGTTTTGTTAGTCTTTATATTACATATCATAGTGTGGAACGATTCAATTTAAGGACCCACCTAACAATTGAACAAACACTAATCGTAATTGGTAATCGTTAATGGTAATAATATTACAATCATAATTGGAGATAAGAATACCCGTTCTCGACACAACACTCGTTTATCCTAGTAAAAAGTTAAATCTTCATCATAAGATTATCATGACGTATTTAGCAAGACGCCAAATCAATATTTTGCTATGCTCCATATTTTGACAAAGAAAAATGCGGAAGCAATTCAATGATCGAATCATAGACGTAATTGTGATATATATATATATATATAGCCCTAGCGTATGTTAGGAGGGGATTTTACTGTATTATATACTGTAAGGATAAGAATTCAATACTGTTATAAGATACTCACAATCGAGATTCGGAACAGCTTCAGATCTTTTCAATTCTAAGCAAAGAAGCGCTCTCTTCTTGTACTGAATGTCGTTTTTATCCAAGATTATGTTTATGCATCCATTAGGATCTGCATTCTTACATCTACAATTGAATTTAGCGCCATCAGCACCTGATGACATAAGTGTTATAGTTAGCTGGCGTGTGAGTAAAATCCAGGAACAATATGCATGTATACTCTCGTATTTCCATTCCACATAAATAAGATATGTTATGCAGAGTCGATGAAATGAATGGGAGTATGCATGAAATAGACATCCATAGAAAGTATATAGCTTGCTGAGATTGTTTTGATCTGTATCAGAACCCTAACACTGCTATAAATTTAGTTTCTGTACACCGTTATTCATCCTGGGATTAGTTTCTATTTGTCGTTCATATTAAAACCTAATTTCAAAATGTTGTCACAACTAAACATTCATTCAACATCAGAGTTAAATACTATGAAGGTTTAACCAAATTGCTACAGGCAAGCAGAAAAGGGAAGGAATAATATGCATTACATATATGGAATGGTAAAAAAAGTATTGATATCTCTCTAATAAAAGTGAGAAAAATAAAATAAACTCTTGTGATATTACATACGTCTAGCTTCTGTCGTATGGGCGATTTCGTGTGATAGAAACTGTCCCCACCATGGCATCATATGTGAAACGGTAAAGGATTTCTTCTGTGGTAGTCCAGAAATCTGAAGGCTTATGAAACGCGGGAGAGGAAGTTCATTGCCGCTTTTGCTTCTTCTTAAAGAACCTGATGTAACAACGACATAGCTGGTGAATAAGGTACCGGCAACGCCTGGGTCATTGCAGCGATGAAGCTGACTTACAAGGGTTCTGTGTATTATTTTCAGGGCACAAAGTAACTGCAGGTTTCACGATATCCATTACGTTTATAGTATCAATTTCATAATTTAATGTTTCAAAATACAAAGAATGGAGGACTTTAATTTCCATTTATGTACCAAGCTTACTACCATTGGAAGTTATTTTTCATACATAATATTTTTAAAATCGATAACAAAAAATTATCTGTTCTGTGTATTTAATTCTAAACCCTATTTTCACCATAATAATAATTGTAAATTGATTCCTAAAGACATTTATTCCGATCACCTTTCTTGTCTGCATAATCTGGCGGTAGCAGTCTCTTTAGCGGTCGATGCGTACGTCCTCTGTTTCTGTCCACTCGATTATTACATATACCCTCCGGTATGTAGTACCTAGAAATTGAATAAAAACATTACTTTCAAGTTTAGATTCCAAGGTAAATGATTGATAATTACAGTACAATTGAATTTCTAATTGATATTTAGTAAACTGTTTTAAAATAACAGCAAATACGGCATGAAACTGAATCATGACTGAACATAAACTGCACTGTGTTTACAGCTGCATGGTTCCAACATGAGACTTCCAACATCAGCTTATATACCTTTGGAATGTTAACACAAACGCTGGATTTAATAAGTTTTTCTAGTCAGCGAAAAAATTCAAATTACCTTTGTGCATTACTGGTCTCACATTTCGGTTGATCGAAGCATTCGAGTTTAATTGGTTCACTTGTTGTTGGGGGAGTTGTAGTTGTTGTTGTAGTAGTAGTTGTTGTTGTCTGAGGCTGTGTGTTTGGCACAGTCAAATGCCACCACCATGGTAGAGTTTGGAAGTTCAAATCTAGAAAGTAGCATAATACTAAATTATCAATCAGGATCTTCACAACAACAAAAAACTATTTTTTTTGCGTTTCATCTGCTTTGTTCTTGAGCGTAAAATGCCACAATATAGTCAACACCATTGTCGGTGAACAAAGCAGCCGTACGACCTGCAATTAGTTTAGTTCAGTTTTTTCCACATCGCTAGCACTTCTTTAATCTCGGCTGTCTGCTCTTAGACATGTTCCTCATGGTTCTGACATTCCTGTACCACCTCCATCATCTGAAGATGATGAGTCTTTATTAAGTAACAGACCTGCCTGTGCTGTTGAAACTGAAGTGAGTGCTGTTGAAAATTCAGCTCATGTTATTGGCATGTAT
>QRAM01000048.1:227630-310873 GCA_013436055.1 Halocynthia roretzi | reverse complement strand
CCCCCCCCCCCCCCTTTTAAACGATGCCGAAAAATTTATGTTCAACCTTTAGTAGATAGTTGTAAGAATACAATACCTACTTTGTGCATTTTGCGAAGAAATTTCAGTAACCAAGTAAACAAGAATTCCAATACAGTAGTGTAGCCGCATCACGTATCCTTTTATGTTTCTTTATAAATACTGTACTTGATATTATACGATAATACGTATTCAGTTATTTATTGATGCGTTGATGATAAGAAATATTGTAGAATATATTTATTACGCATCGATTTCTAGTAAAAAAGTAAAATGAGAACAGTTACGCTGTAAAGCATGACAACAAGCAGTGAACAGCATCCAGCAATAAAAAACACCGACGGGTACAGAAAAAAATTACTGAAATATTATATAATTCTGCTCATATATTTATATTTTAGTTAGACTGTTACAGATTTACAAATCTATGAGGGTCATGAAGGTTATGATATAACGGCGGTATAGATGCGTACCTAAGGTATGGCAGGTTCTCTGGGAGCCACTCACACTAACTTTCTGTTAAAGTAAAGCACTCGGATTGTGAAAAAATATTGAATAAGTATACGCATGAAAGATGCAGCTGTAATTTTCATGTAGTGTCGGTATTTGATGACTAAAAGATTAACTAGCTTGGCTTGTATTTTTTAGTTGATATTAAGGAAAAGTTATCGAAAAATCAGGGATAATGTTTGGATACTGCCCTACTCTCTGTAGGTACACCACTACCAAGATAATAAGGCAACATTATGTATATCAGTAATTATAATATACTAACCTTACTAAATAGAAAGCTTCCCTTATATAAGGGTTATGAGCAAATCGCTAGGAAAATATGTCGCACAGTATAAATTTCACTCACTGCCTTTCTGTCTATCCCCTAACACTGGGTTTTTTTATTACACGTAATGCATGCCACCCATATAACGCTCTCATTAGGACGAGAATGCTGGTTCAATCAATCATACGAAAACGGATTCTCAGTAACATTAAAGCCGGTAAACGTAGGATTTCTAGAGGCGGATTGATTGATTGTGTACAAGGCTAAGCTGTCGCTATAGCATTGTTCAATTAAAGCCTATTTGGATATGAATATATGACTTATATATAGTTTACCAAACCTTAAAAACTACTAGATTACAACTGGGAGTAAGCGGAACAGCCAACAACGGCTTTGTTGAGTCTGTGGCAATGATTAGCCTTCGGCGAAAATTATATCAGTACCATTTCGATACTGCCACTATCTGACAATAACAATTCGTAACATATAATTGTGGAAAAAAAATATAGTTTACCTATCCACACCATCTTCCAAGATTTTCTAAATCGTGATGCTATTCACGATGGAACGTGAACGAAAAGTGTAAGTAATATTTTGATTGTGGGTTAACTTGCCAACCACTATAATATCAAGTTCCTAAATCTTTTATTTAACAGATTAAGGCACTACATGTGAATTACAATTGCGCCTTACATGCTTTCACTTAGGCAAATTATTTTCATAGTCTGAGTGCTCGACGGACTAGTCTGTTCAACATAAAATTAGTGTCCGTGGTACCCAGGAAAATACCCTAGGTACAACTCTGATTACGATCTGACAAATCGAAAGCCAGTAGGATTCAAACTACTTTTATTCTTTTTTGGTAAACTAGTACCCTCTATTACTATTTAGTCACAGCCCTATCTCTGCATTAATTGCCTGCGAAACTTGTACTTTTCATATAACAATATCTATATAGTGTTACCTCAGAAAAAACCCACTGAGTGAGCCGAGAAAAAAACAATCTTTTCATTTGTTTGCCGTAAGCGACAATTACTACTAGAAAGGCAATTCGGAAGAAATCTTCTCCGAGAGAAATCACGGAATCGCGGGAGAATTATCGGAATGTAGTATATTTCAATCGTTCCGGAGCCGTTACGATTAACACTTTGCATTTTCGTTATTAGTTAACATGAATTGTATTATATTATGTCAAATTTAGAAAAAAACATTTTCAAACCTGTATAGTACGTGCGGAAATCGTGGCGCAAAGTATCGGGCTTGGTATTGTAGAAATACAGACATGCAGGTCTTCAATACCTAATATTATAATTACGTTTAGAATACTGTATTGAGGCTAGTGGTGAGACCTATAAAAATTATATTAGTTTAGTAGATATGCCTCGGATATGAACTAACGTCCAACAGTACGAAATTCCCTGTACAAAAGAGTACTATTGAGGCAAACCGTATAAACTGTTGGTAACTGCATATGCTATATAATACCTACTCTCCACTGATACACCATAGTCTTAGCTCAAACACAGTTAGTTGTCTGACACAAACCTCTTACGACAGTCACACCATTCAGAGGAATTTGTAGTGCGCAGAGTGCTGGAGGTACTTCTGCAATTATTAGTACAAGGGTGATTCTCGTTGATTATTGTTTCGGCTAATAATTACCGATTCAGTATTTTTGCAACAGACATGCTTTTTCTTATCATTTAACAAGTGCGACATCTTGAGGATGCTTTTATATAAGCAAAAAAAACAGAAATGCGGCTTTGTGGATCAAAAAAACAATAGGTTCATAAAAATATGCAATTAAATGTGAAAATGAGATGGTAATAAAATTCCATTTCGAATATTTTCATATAGGGTAAATTTCGCCCTCAAAAAAGCATAGATGGGCCTAATGTATACCTGAATTTAAACCACCAAACTGAATATTGAGGCCACTCACATATATTCGAATCCGGGGACTAGTGACTAACATGTATGTCTATTTCATTATTTCTCATTCAATCCACACGGAGGCAAGATTTGTGACTGAATTCGAACTTACCTAGTTCGGTCAATTGAGGTCATTTTGGTTCTTGATGTTATCAGAATGCATTGCAGATAACAAAGCGTATCTGCGTGAGGTGGAAATTACATCCGCCACAATATATTCCACTGCCGCCAGTATAAAATCAGTCGTCAAGTAGCTGACGAAAACACTCCATGGGTCAAATCTTATGAAGACGCAACAAATAAAATTTAGGCAATGAAATGCAGTCATAAACATAATAAGAGATAATCTACTTAAACTGCAATGTGGATTAACGTATATAATTAGGTAGTTGGGATTGTAAGATTGGTGGAATACTGAACGGGAGGTCAACAACAATAATTTGCCACTTTTGCGTTTTTGTTGAAATCCAACACCATTCATGTAAAGCTCATCACACGCTAAGTACTTCATTTTCTCTGCAAATTTGCACGCTGCGGAATATATGTTTTGGCTCAAAGTCTTGAACAACGACTCCTCAGATTTGAAAAGCCCTTCCACAAATAGTGCGTATTCAAGAGGTTATTATTACGGTGTGGGTCTCCTGCGTCGCCTAACAGGATCTTAGTACTGATTCAAGCATAATCCAGGGATGATGAGATAGGGTTTAGAAAGAATAGTAATTTCCACTATATCACATCTCTATAGTACAATTTTCAAATTTGAAATTCAATATTCCTTTATGAACTCGACTGACTTTCGTATTGTAATTTAATCTTTAATTAATTAATTGATCTATCTTGAGAAGGGTTGTGAAGATCTGTTGGTGGCCTTACGTCCTTAATAACCTATTGATAACCGCAAAACTGGCTTCCAACGCAACATCCAGCAGTTCACTCTCTTCATCGAACACTTATCTGCTATTGGTGCCTACGGTCGCACCATCTAATCTTGAGCAAAGCAAGCGGCAAGTTGTCGGAAATCTTATATCTTCCCAGAAAAGCAGTAACCAGTTCGTAGAATTACTCGACGAAGAAGAAGAGAAGCAGAACGTTCTCAAACGTAAAGTGCCGACCGGCGTAACATCCTCTTCCGAGGGATCCAAGCCAACTAATTGTCGTCATACCTCCACGTCATCAAGTAGTTCTAGATCGAAGCCTTCACAGCAAGGTGCTATCAAAGTTACAAACATTTCAATAAGACCCGCATCCACCAATCATTCATCTTCGACTGCTCAGATGGAGATGTTAGAGAAAAGCCTCTCGCAGTTAGTCTCAAACGATCAAAATGTGAGCGTGTATCCAACCTTGTCAAAGCAGCAGGGTACGGTGAGTACGGTAAGTAACTTAATATAGAGCCTTTTGTAACATATACCACTAGTAGTATACTGGCTTCTGTGGTCGTACCATCTCAGTAACTTCATTCCATGCACTACAACCCTGGAATCTTTGTTGGTAGTATAAAAATTTTCTACTTTAGTGCAGCTATATGATTGCCCTCGGTGGGAGGTTGTGGAATTGTGGAAATGTGGAATTAAGACCTTCCCCACATTGTTATAGAAAATTTCGTCTGCAATCATGCTACACGTAAATAATAAAATGCAATACTGACTTCATTCAATATTTATAAAGTCTTAAGTAGAAAATATGATCAAGAAATGGAATGAACAAATTCGCTTCGCAAACTAGTAAACTGTCAATGCCCCAAAACTGGTAACTGTAAATGTTTCTAGGTTTCCAATCAACATGGGGTGTCTATCCCCATTACACAATCAGTGCATCAACAACAGCAAAATGATGACCAGATCAAAGCAAACATTGACATGGTAGCTTGGGGGAAATCTGATGAGCAGGCGCTAGTGAAAGATTTTGACGCCAACCTGTCAGGACTGGGACTCGAACTAGGCGCCGGGGCATACAACATGAGCGAGGTTCTGAATCTTCCCATGTTCAAACAAGAGGACACAATAGTGTCAGGAAACAACAATCAAAATCTTCCTCCTCTGCAATACATGTTGTGCGCGCCTACCTCGCCGGCCACAAAGGTTCACGAAGAGACGTTGACGTATCTGAATCAGGGTCATCCTTATGAGATAAGACTCAAAAAATTAGGTGACTTATCCGCCGACATCATTCACCTGAGACTTGTAAAAAGTTTTTTGAAAGTTGTGTTTCACGATCGACGATTGCAATATACAGAGCATCAGCAACTGGAAGGCTGGAGGTTCAGTCGACCTGGTGACAGACTGGTAAACATCGACGTGCCAATGTCGGTTGGCATACTTAACCCTAGGGAGCCCCCTAACATGCTCAACCTAGTTGAGTTTACATGGGACCTGGACAAGCCAGCTTCGATATGCATCCAAGTACACTGCATAAGCACCGAGTTCACTCCAAAGAAACATGGAGGGGAGAGGGGCGTTCCTTTTCGTATTCAGATCGACACTTATCAACTCAACTCTAATGGGGAATTGTCGCAGCATCTACATTCTGCGAGCTGCCAAATCAAGGTTTTTAAGCCGAAAGGTGCAGATCGCAAACAAAAAACAGATAAGGATAAAATGGTGAAACGAAGTGTGCAGGAAAAATTGAAATATCAGCCATCCTACGATTCCACTCTGCTAACCGAATGCATATCGACCCCTCTCCATTTTCTCCAGGATGCTCTCGAATTAAACAGCAATGAACAGAAAAGGCCTTCATACTCGGAATCTACGTTGGATCAAACCGTCAATGTCGATATTAGCTCCCCTAGTTCATTCATTATGGAAGACCTCGCTGTCTCGCCTGGAGTTTCCGCTAGTAGCGGTAATTACGCAAGGATTATGGAAACCAGTGTAGTGAACCAACAGCATTCCATTATGCCACAGAACTGCACCAACAGCGGGATCGAACCGTTGACGCCATCATCCACGACCAGCCAAACGATGCAGTGGTTGCAGAAGATCAGGTTCGGCTCATTTACTAAAACGTTCGCCAGTTTTACAGGCGCGGACATGTTGTCTCTCAACAGAGACGATCTTATCCAAATCTGCGGTTCGGCTGAAGGAATCCGGCTGTATAACTCGCTGAGGTCGAGGAAAATCCAGCCACGCCTAACTCTGTACATGTCTCCAGCAGTGCCAGAGACCGAAGGACAGATTCATGTTTATCGGGCTTTCTATTTCGAGAAACTTACTGCCAGTGAACTGATCAGGGAAGCGTCGTCGCTCTTCGAGCAGCAGAACGGAGGAGGAAGACCACACATCACGCGTGCTTTATACCAACCGACCAAGACCAACATCCATGTTTTAGTGACCGACGAACTGGTCAGCACACTGAGAGACGAGCAGTGTTTCACTGTCATTGTGATCAAGAATGAAGTTGGGGACGGATATCAGATCATTCTCAAACAATGAACTCTCAAGCCTTTGTGATATCCCTACAAGTTCCATGAACTATTTGCACTATAGTGAAGTACTCAATGGATTTTCTTAGAAAACCACGGATGATCTGTGAAAAAAAAAAAGAAAAAAGCTTCTAGCCATTGAACAGAGATACGCAAATATTTTCTTACAAAATAATATTTTCCAACGTATAGTAATTCACCTTTTTTTCCTCATCCAAAGTATAGCTAGCTACCTGTCTTTTGTAAGAAAGGAGATCCCTCTAGCTTACCCTAAAGTATACAATTTCAGGGTGAAGGATTCTTCTTGAGCAATACGAGTCGTGGCTCGCTGCTATACGTAATGTCTGTGTGTGTCTATTTTGTCTTGAGCAATTGACATTTTGTTAATCATGTCGTTTGACAAAGATTAAAACAATTTGCTTGTATGAAGATTTGCAAGAATGTATGTAGATCCTGTAGTCATCTATCATGATTGCTACGTAGGATATTACAGTTGGAATAAAATTTATTCCAATGAAAACCAGAAAAGCAGTGTTATGGTTAGGCATAGCAAGCTAGAATTGATGTGCTGCAATAATATATTTTGATCTGGCAAACATAGAAGCATGACCGGAAGGTCAAAGGAAGCCTTCCTGTAAGATTGAAAGGATCAATTATATATATTACTGTACTAGTCAAGTGACAACAGCTTGGTTATATTTAGTTACTACAACTACAACGTGCTAGATAATAAACGCAGCGTGTACTACCGATTATGTCTTCTGCAATACGCATAGCTCACCAGATGATTGATATGCAAAGTCCATACCCTAATTTACTATCGCCCAGAGGTTGACTGTTTCCTATACTGGTTAGTAAGTACGCCGCCGCTTAATATAATCGCTCGAGTATAGTTATTAATATTGATCGGCCCGAAAAACATATTTATTCTACAGTATATTCATTTCCCGCCTGTAATGTTATCAGTCAGTTATTGTTATCGAAAAGAGACTGTCACAAAGCTATCACAATACGCGGCGTCCACAGTATCCAGAGCATCGTGGGAATGCTCACTTGTATCATGTGTACATGCATAAAACTGCCAGCTTACGAGACGCCAGCCTAACGAACGCATTATCTTTCAAATTACAAGCAGTTAAGACAGCGCACGAAATCATCTTTAAAAATTATGTGTAAACTAAAAACATCAATAATGTAATATACAGTATATTTAGTTCCCATTTCCATTGCCCGATTCCCTTCTGGAAAAAAATCTACCCGTCAGGAAGGAGTTCTAAACATATAGAAACTCTGTTCTAGACAAGATATTAATAAACCGTCTAACCCCGATATTACACACCCCGATTTAATGCGAATTCGGATAATAGATATTGGGTCATTGTATCTTCTTTAGGCAGTTTGAACTGCTCCGTGTCTCGTATTATACGGCGCCAGTCATCAATCAAATCCTACTTACTGAGTTCAAACATTAAGAACGTTTTAAGCTACACCTAGTATCAAATACCATGAAAACTTTATTTTTTTGAACATAAGGAAGACGCGAACAACACATTTTTTCCTAGCTAATGGTTACAAAATGAGATTCTTGAACCCCGATATACCTCGACACCGCTTTTTCGTGATGTGATCGACGCAAGTATTAGAATACTGTGTAAGGGCAACTATTTCGTACCGTATAATGCTGTATTATAAATAATTGCGTGGTATTTTGTATTCAGTTGACGGGACGTGTGCAGTACATCATTTAAGAAGCGGGATATAATGTTTACGCACGAAATAATCTTTCAAAATTGACTGTCGTTACATCGGTACCGTTAACTACGTACAACACGACTCGCGTAATCCAGAATTTCATACCACTTAACTGATATATAATGTGTCTCCACTACAACGGTGTACAGTCTACAACATTTAATACGTCAATACATAATTCATAGAATTATACACATAAATAGGCCTGATGAATATTTAAAAATTACAAGTAATGCTAATCAATAAGTTATACCTCGTGACATACTGTCAGGATGTGAAAGCTTTATACTCTGTCGTAGCACAAACATATTGATATAGATGTTGAATGAAAGCTGTAGCCTTCGAATTTTTCTTTGCAGTTACCAGGGAACTAGGTACAGAGTTCAGCAAAGCTAATTACTAGCTAATTCATGCGAGCTATTAAAATTAGAAATTCATTGACATTCCAAAATTTTCAATAGCTTCAAAGAACTAAACTCGATTCAGCACAGTTTCCCACAATGAAGAAAATACAACTCTGTTTGGTTATAGTATGCTTTCTAGGGCAATTCGTGAGCGCGGAGGAAGAAATGGATCCCTGTTCAGTGGCTTTCTACCCAAAGACAGCGTGTATTACCGATGGCAGTAGGTGAGCCAGTGGTTTGTATGGTTCAGCGGCAAAATATATCAACATACTTGCAAATTTCTAAGACAACTTACATTTAGATCGCTTTACCTACAATTCCTCAACTGCACGTCGCCTTCAGCCGAAGTTAGCAGAGCCTATTTCAGATATTACAGACTGATTTCCCGCGATGGAAAAGTTCTACATGACAACGCGGATTCAAGTTTGCCCATTACATGGAAAGAACTTGTAGTTCCACGCAGTAAGTCAAAAAATAATTTCAGTACTAGAATTGTGCTACAATTATTGAAGAAATTAGGTACAGGTACAAACTTATCACGAACAATTCAAATTTATAGAACATAGTATGAACTACCCATTTTCCATTGAGTAGCATCGGTCGTCTTTGATCGCTACCCTTATTAATTTTTATATTGTTTGGAGGTATTTTATTCATCTTTATACCTTACTGATGACTTACATTATCACATCTTCATCACCATATTACGGGCAAAAAGTTTTCCAGAAAATATTCGCAATCGAACGAAACTAACTCGTTGAGAATCCTTTATCCGAAAAGGCAGGTACCCAGAGTTAAATATAGCTTATAGCTTTTATCATTATATATATCCCCTTAACGTAGTAGTAAAAAATAATAATCGTGTATACATAACACTGTCAAAGAGGTAAGATAAGTCTCTACTTACAAAGACGTGCTTTGATTTAAAGCTTAAAGTTTTAGTATAAGTCAAATCATGGAATTTGCAAAACGCTGTCCTAAATCAAAATCGAAATAGGATTTACTCCCAAAACGCTCGGATTTGGAGGTTCCAGGATAAAAGATTCGCAACCTTTATTTCATTCAGCTAAGTATCAAGATACACAGCAAAGATTATTAAAACGACACAGCATTATACATTTTATACAGTGTAATGACGCAACCGGAAAAGAAACATCGTGAATACGAAATCTTCAGACTATTATTAAAGTAGAATGTGATCTTGAAAAATCAAACTTTCATGGCCGGAAACAGAGCATGCAAAATAAATTATTTCCACAATTTTCTCACTTCTTAATTAGAAGGAAAAGAACACACAAGTTGACAAACTGCCGATCACAAACATACTGGCGCACATTATAGCGCTACATTGCTCCCACACTAACGCACTTCCTTGGATGCCAAGGTTATTAGATGGGGCGTATTATACAGAAAAACACCAAAAATAGACCGCAAGTACTAAAAATAGACCACAAGTACACCGACCGGGGTACTGAAAACACACGAGAGTAACGACATGTTAGAGGAGCTTTCACAAGAGAGCGAGAGCACAACAAATGCCGTTTACGCAGCTAGGGAATTTTTTCACTATGCGTGCAGTTCGAACATCTGAGCATCGTTCGAACTCTGAATGGAATTTCTTCCTAATTCGAAGTTCGAGTCTGGAGCGTTCGAACAACGGGGCACCACTGTGTACACGTTGCATGTTTTAATATACAGAAATATTATTGTCCGTGATAAAGTACTGATTCCTAGTTACTTAGGTGACTTAGAATCTCTAAGATTCTCAAAAAAAATTGCCAGCGATTATTTAACAAACTAGGTGTATCATCTAATCATCTTGTAAAGTCTCAAGTGAAGTTTTCCAATGGATTCAGAATTGAGTATTTAGACTTCACGGTCTGACTCCCTCGAGTATATTCAATTTATTGACATTCTTATTAAATTTTACTAGAGTCGGGGCCCTACAGGGTACAGCAGCATTACTTCATATTTAAAAAAAAACGTTGCAAACTATTTACGTTTAGGTCCGACTCCAATGACTTTGACATTGTATATCAAATTTCACTGGAGTCAGGCCGTACATGCTACATCAATGTTATGCGTTGCTATATATTTCAGAAAAAGGTTGCAAAAAATTTAGGTTTGGCTGACAATAGTAATATGCAAACTGGGCTTTCCAGTAACCATTGACCTTTTTATGTGAAACTATGCATTTGTGTGTTTCAGAGTATTTCAGATTGAATGGATACGTCACAGTCTTCTATCGACAAGATCCAGCCAACAGAAAGGAGAAATCGATGAGAATTATGATCCCATCATGCAATTAAAATGGTCAATGACCCAAACTTCCTTCATATGATATTTTACAATGGTGTCACAGAATGCATATATCTGATTTACAACCCTTTTCCATCGTAAAATTGCTTGCTTTACTGCATTCAGCATAATAATTGTACAAACACATACTGCATGTTTTATGAATATAACAAACTTCCTTGGTTACTATTTCAGACACTTCAATAAATATATGAAGATATTTACCAATGACAATTCAAACCAAAATATGGAAATAAATATGGAGCAAATGATATTTGTTATAACAATCCTTTCCCATGTCTAAGCAGTGTTATAGATTCTGAAATGGATGAATGACCTACTCAACTTTACTAACCTCAATATGTTTTTACTCAAATACCATTATCTATCTGATTATTGTATGTAGTTTAATTTCTATTTCTCTATTTGGTAAATAATATGTTGTCCATGTGATAATACACAGTAAGTTTTATTTCAAATCTATATGCTTATAATAAATGTCAGTGATCCAAAACAAGTTGTGTACATATTTTCTATAGTCATATACAGCCTACCCTCAATGAAACGGGCCCCAATAAGCCGGATATCGGACTAAATCTGAATTGGTGGGGGGGGGGTGACTGTCCGCGTTAATATTTATAGTAATAACTCTTCATTTTTCCATGCTGTAATGTTAAATGATTTTAAAATATACATTTATATAGTTATAGGATGCTTACACTATTTTGTCATTTTGTTACTCTATATCATGTTGTTCACTGTATATATATATATCCAATATTGTACACATATATGTACACCACTATCCCTTTAACGGCAGTTAACTCAGACATACGGCAAAACAGACACCCTCCATTTGAACAGGGGTCGACTGTATTACTAAATATGATGCAGTTCTTCACTAACACTAAAGTTTCAAAGCTGAGGCATATGCCTTTTCTCACTAAAATCATATAAAACTTAATCTTTACATTTGATGTGTATATTACACAATATCTAGCTAGTTTGATTAACTGAATACTTAAAGTAGTGGTTTTCAAACTTGGCTCCGCGGTCCCCAAGGATTTTAGAGGGACCGCAAAGTACATTACTACATTACACAGTACTAAATGAATGTAATGAACAAAAAAATACATTTTTGAGTTACCTTCCTAATTTACTATAAAAATTGAGTTCACACGTGTCCGAACTGGAGCAATCTTGAACCACCATAGCATTAAAGTATTTTGACTGGCAGTCCAGCATCATAATAATTCAATATATCTTTTTATGGGACCGTGAATCATTGAAAAGAAATTCAGGGGACCACGACGCAATTTATTTGAAAATGTTTTAGAACCACTGACTTAAAGTAAGATGCTTATTAGTCAAATCTAAATATCACAAATCATAATTCTACATAACGTTACAATAAAAATCAGCAAGTACTCAATCATTATTTCTGCGAGGAAGACTTCAAGATGGTATATACAATACATAGCTTTACAATGATATTGTTGTATTACACTAAAAACTAAAAGCCCAAGCAGACATTGGAGACTATTATCAATGTCATAGCTACCTTAACAAATCTAAGGATTACTCTCTCTAGCACAACAGAGTTAATTCTAAAAGACTAAAGCCACTCACTTCATTTACAAGCATTCGATCAGATGCAGGCTGTGAAGAACTGGTTTAAAGACGAGGCAAGTCTTCGAAGCAGATGCATACAAAATCTATTATAACTTGGCAATGCTTTGAATGGACAGGGCACCATCCCTGAACTGCTATGAATCTGATATTAGCATACACCACAAAGATATAAGCACATTTCAATTAGTCAAATTTCAGAACAGACTTATTTCCTCTTCAAACAATTTTGTATCTATATTATTCTGCTCACTGTAAAGCATAAATACATTGCCTTCTACTGCATTGTCAGAAAAGATGGTTGGACGCTTTCATGTTATTAGATGACACCATCCTGCTAAATTTTTCTTACTTCTGAACATTGCACACCATCTCAAAACATGTACAGCTAAAGATTGGTGCTTGCCATGAATCATGGAACCAGCTCATTCCTATCGTTCAAAAACTCATGCTAATCAAAAACTTCCCATAGAACCAACAAGCCAACTAGGTTCAACTACATGAACATACCTAAAATAACATCTGAACTAACTTCTATACAACTAATTCATTAAGCCTTATCAGACATCCCAATCACTTGAAATCTGATGTTAATTATAAACTACAACTAAGATCAACAGGTCGAAGGTTACACTGCATAACAAACCTTCAATGAACACCAGGTACTACTACTGCTATTATGGTCAACCTAACCTTTTGAAAACACAAACAAAGCATCAGGAATCACTACTATCACAGTTCAAAGTAACAAGAGAAGCTATTTTTGATACCAGATTTCTCAACTTGTATTTCTTGCCGATTATTTCAGGAAAAAAGGTGGGGTAAAATGCATAAAACAGTTCTGTTCCTATCATAATTACGAAAAGGTAAAGTCCAAAACAAAAAACGCCGTCCACCCAATGTTATGCAAGGAATACACTGTAGAAAAGTTATGGCACAGTCAAGACTAAGTCAGGTAGTGCAAACCAAGTTTCTATATACAAGGTTCGGAAATATATGTTTTATTTTTTACTACGAACAAAATTTTACTGCTTTCCACGCTTTCTACATGAAAGTATGAAATGATGGATTTCGAATTGAACACTAGGGATTAGAAGAGTTACAAGTTATAGACGAAAGACTTTACAATTCGTCTTTTTCTGCACCGGTTGGTTCCGCTTCCTCTTGAAGTTCATCCTCTTCCTCCTCTTCCAACTCGTCCTGTGAAAATTTTTAGTCGAGAGAAGGGTTAAATTTAATGCTCGGAATAATGAACTAAGACCCTGCAGGAAAATTGCATGGACAGTATGATGTATAGTCAAATCCGGAAATAGTAAGCAATTGGGACGGTAAAGAAATGCTTATCAAGTAAGATTTACTATATAGGAAAAGCCTGTCACATTTTTAACCTACGTAACTCCAAGACATCAATATAATCGAGGGATTTCAAATACTAGAATCAGTTTCAACATTACTACATGAACATGATATACATGTCATCTGGAACCAGAATATTTTATGGTTGTGATCACTGAAAAATATTCTATTGGACAAAGCTGCTACTATTGAGAATAACTATTCTAATCAAAGATTACTAGCTATGGATTCCACTGTATATAAATTATGGTGATTGTAAAGAAATACAGATTTCAAAATCCCACACCCAACCCAAGTTTAACCATATACCAGAATTGTGCAAGAAAATTATATAGAATTGTGCTACAATCAATAGAGAGACATTTCCTTGCACGGCTAAATCGATCTTTCCAAAGAAATTTTCGAACCACTAAAGGAAATACATATGTCCTTCACACACACAATGTTTGCGACCACAGGATAAAATCACAATTCCTCCTTTTTATCTTTCTGCTGCTCATGTTTCGATTCTCGCTCTTTCTTTTTTCTCTCTTCTTCCATCATTTTCCTCACATCCTCGGGAATTTTCAGTCCAGGAATTGCAGTTGTGTTCAAGTCAGGTAATATCTTGTGCAATTCTTCATGTATCTTAGACGCCTTTGATAAAACAATCACTCGGCTGAAATTTCAACAGATCGTGCGGCAAGGCCCAGCGATTCCCTGCACCGATACATCATGTGCACCACTGCTAACAAAATTCTATTCAAAACCATTTCCTTTTACCAATAGCATATTTCTTCACTACACTATTCTATGAAATGAGAATGCACCAATACATCACGTTGTACTTACTAACAACAATCTGAACCACTGCTGTCAGAATGTCATTTCAAACCATTTACTTTACCAATATCACATTTCAGCACCAAACACTATTCTTTTCTATAAACTAAGAATTTTACCCACTACGACACAACTACAGATGCTTTCAAATCTTCGCATAAACAAACGTCTTTCAAGAATCATGGAGAATAAAGGATAATTGAATGTATGATTAATGAAGTCATATCCAGTTAGAACAAATTTCAAGACTATGTAAATTAAGAATTCAAATTGGGATTGTTCCCATGAATAGAGCTATGCATGTCAGGGGTGGAATTACAAAATATGGAAATTCCACTACTCCCTATCTGAATTCGAATTTTGTGGTCTTGAACCAAATGCCACAAATATTTCGTTGAATAACTCGGTTCTACCTAAGACTTATCTCCTATCTCCTATCTCCATGGACCAAGACAACATTCAAAATACTACAAACAACTTTTTTTAGATACTCCTCAAATCCAAGCTACCACCGTACCTATTTTTTCTAGATACTCGCCCAAATCCAAGCTACCACCGATCCTATCCCCAACAGGAGCACACAACCTAACCAGCATCTAAACATTCGAACCGTGCCAATACTAATACAGGGAGAACACATTCCTTCACCATATCATTCCTCTGAGAACAGAGATAAGCCACACGCCAGCACATAATTAATACCTTGAGGTTCAGAGCTGCTAATTGTTCATCAAAAGATTTTTCACTTTTTGCATGTTCCGCTAGTCTTTCCGTATCTGTCATGCTGGCAAGCCGTTTGTGCAATTCTTCATCGCGGATTTTACCCAGATCAGCAGCTGGAGCAACTGGGGAAGACTCGGTGGGAGCGACAGGCTTTGTACTCGCACCATCA
This sequence comes from Halocynthia roretzi, assembly GCA_013436055.1. NCBI lineage: Eukaryota > Metazoa > Chordata > Ascidiacea > Stolidobranchia > Pyuridae > Halocynthia > Halocynthia roretzi. The sequence continues at coordinate 295,568 of QRAM01000048.1, read as the reverse complement.
TGTGCAACAGGAACGGCAGATGGAGACACGGTAGGAGAAAGAGTAGGCTTAATAGCTGGACTTTCTGTGGTTTTAATTTCCGTCTTATCATCTGTGCCAGAGGTTATTTCCTCCTTTGTGATTTGCAATCCATCATCCATGGGGAATTGGGCATCTAGTTGATCAAGCGTGTCCCGAGTCTCGTTACGTGGCACAATCTGTCACGTGTTTGGTACCGATATGAACATGAACACTGCACAGATTTATCTAACTTAACTCTACACCACTGTGCAATCCGATACTAACCAACTCTTCAACGAACAATCTCTGCTATGCAAACCGTAACCAGTCTCAAAACAAAAATACAGAATCTACAATCACAACTAATGCAACTACAACGAACTACAATCTACCAACTAAACTAAGATGACCATTTTCTATGATTTTTTTGAAAACAATTTTCCTAGAAACTTCTAAAAATACATTATAAAGGAGTGCCTAGATTTTACACAAATGAAACAAGGAAATTTGTTTTACTTGAATATAAGAGCTATATTGTATTGTCTGCAATTCAAATCACATGAATTAGGAGCACATTATTTTAGATACACAAGCGTATCGAGTTCAATTTTGAGAATCGACTCACAAAAAGGGTCAAATGGTCACTTTCCTCCTTTAACCACCACCGAATTTTACCACTACATTCACCAGTACAGTATTATTTCCACGGTATAGCTTACATGTTTGGGGGTTGAGTGCCAATTCTTAGGCAAAATAAAGTCGAGCGGATACTCTCGTATATCGTATAACAAGCATCACATCTCAAGGTGGGCTCGGTCTTAAGCCGAGTTACTATAACTCTTTTGAAAAGAATTTCAGTTTATCGAAAAATTTTCACCAAGAGTTTGTGAAATCTTCACATATGGAAAATTGTACTGACAAATTAGCTAACACCAAACTACGCACCTCCGGTATTTCTTCCTCTACCTGACCACTTACTTCAGTTCCGTCAGAATCAATAAATTTGATCATGGCTTCTAATGTTCTGTCGCCATTGTAATCAATCATCTGGGAGTAAAAAGAAACAGCTGAAGGCAATGGAAAAAATCAATGATGGACAACTAGTGAAATGTACAAATTACCAATTTGAATTTGTCATTTTTTCAATACTACTTCTACACAATATATCGGGCTAAGTATATATAGCAGCTATATGGTATCTAGTTCAATATAACATCTGCATGAAAAGGAGTGTTAAAGCATGAAGAAGGGGATGTTTCTTACATTTTCCACTTTGTCATCTTTGAAATATTTCAGAGTGGGGAAGCCAGTGACCTTGACCTCCTCGACCTCGTTGGCGGTGGAGTCCATCTTGGCGATCACTATGTTATCGTTATCTTTGTAGTGTTCTCCAAGTTGATCCCAGATGGGGGCGAGCTGTTTGCAGTGACCGCACCATGGGGCATCTGAAGGCAAAGGGAAGGGGCTCGATCACAAAGAATTTTCTCGGGATAGAAAACTCTTGGAGAAAACATGCGTACTAAACTTGCATGACTCTGTTACTGATGATGCAGTGCTAGTTAAGGGAGTGTCGAAGAAACTTGAAAAGTACCTTGAATAGGCGGTGATAATAGCATGACTGCTTACCTTCTACAAGATTGCATATTTATATGATCATAAATAATGCTTTCTAAAAGATGAACTCCCACTACTCTTTCTACACAACTGTCGTGCTCACTTCTCTCCTGTAGGACTTAGGGAAGTAAAGGAGCGTCGGAAACGTAGCTATTCTGATCCCAAACAAGTCATTTCTGGCTCCGTTAATCTTTGCAATCACGACATCGTCGTTATGTTGGAACTTACGACCCAACACCTCCCATGTGGGTGCAAATCGCCGGCTATGCTCGCACCATGGAGCGTCTGGAGAGGGATTACAACTACTGTGATCTATCTAATATGTATGCAGATAAGCCTAAAAAATAGCCTTTATATTATGCACCACTCAGCATATCGGCCACGAAACCTTAGCCATTCCGGTTTTCAATTAAACCAATTTATTCCCGGTGCTCGAACGCTCGGATCTATATATCAATTAAACCAATTTATTCCCGGTGCTCGAACGCTCGGATCTATATAAATAGTCTGTGGCCGATTGATCAGTAATCAGCCAATTTGCTTGCCGGTGCATCCCGGCCCTCTATCCAAACATTAACATGATACGCTGCTATCAAGTATAGCATGATTTACGTTGGCAGTGATGTAATAGCTTGCATGTTGTGTGGTTTAAACTGATAAGGTGATTATTACAATTAGCTACAAAAAGAGTGACTTGGATTAAGAGACATCATATGGTCCAGCAAAGGTTATGGAAATCTATAGTGTACCTGTGAATACGTTTTGGTTCAACTTGTGTGTTGCAAGTCAAAAAGGTTGTGGAACGACTATCAACTGCCTAACGGAGAAAAAATGGTGCCATCTCTCATTGCACTCTAGATTACTGCTACTGCTTCTCTCCCTAGTGATTGCACACTATCATCAGTTATCGGTTATTTTCTTTTTACTAGACTTTCAATCGTATCATCTTAAATATGTTTGGTCTGTCTACGCTGGAAGTACAATACATACTCAAAGACTAAAGACTGGGGAAAATCAAATAAAACTCAAGAGCACTCACAGAATTCAATGAAAACCTTCTTATTGGCATCGAACGCCACTTCCCTGAAGTTCTTTCCGACGAGTACATGGACAGGGTTCTTGTTCCAATCTTCAGGAATTTCCTCCGAGTTGCGATGAGCCTGCGGAGTTGAAACGACCATGATAAGAGTAGAATTCAGATATGGTGAAAAGGCTTGATGGGTAACTTAAGTAGGGATGTTGGTAGTGAAAGGGGTAGCAAGTGTAATACATATACAATTATTCAATTGAGATTTTGGGGGACTATTCTATGGTTAATTTGGTTTCTACAATTATATGTACAGGAGTAGGCGAGCAAAAAATAAAACTGTGTGCAGTTTTTTCAGCAATTCTTCAAATACAAACCTCGAGTCATTTGCTACCGAGGCCTACTATCTCTCTGCTGACTAAGGGAAGTAAAAATGTCTAGAACCTTTGTTTTGCCGTCAAGAACGCTTTGAGTGAATTCAGTAATCGATTTTGTGTCAAGATCTGTGGTCGGAGGCTTGAATTTAGCCATATCTTCTGCCATCTTGATGATTCTGTAGTCGGGACAATCTTTTTCGCTCAGACCAAAGAATTCCATTACTCTGCCGTTTTCCTCGAGGCCACAATCGATAAAGATGAACAAGACCTGGACAAGCAGAAATTATGTTCGAGTATTTTTCATGAGTTGAATGACAAATAATAGTAATTGATGCTAGAGTACCTTTCCTTTGAACTCCGCTGCAGCCGCTTTGAAGTTACCCAACTTCTCTTCAAAGTCCTCGGCGGTTTTTTTAATGAAAAGAAGGTTGTGTACTTCGATCTGACCTCCGAATATCTTTGGGGCAGACTACAAATAGTTTTAAATGCGATTAGGTTATGACAAAATCAGCACAACTTTTATCTCAATAATCCTACTAATAATTTAGGGAAATATATAAGTATTCAATTTTATCAAGTAATAATGGATTACAAATACACTGCATTATACAAAAATCCCCTTAATAGTTTATATCCGATTACAATGATAACTATTACTTAATGCAAGAATGCTATTCCCTTCCTACTCAATATTTAACAGGATCCCTTTGCCATGAAGTAAAGAACTAGTTGTGACTATTGTTGGCCCCGTATTTTGATGGTGATGTATAATATGAACAGTCAGAAGAGTCGGATTATAATTTTGGCATGATGGGAGAACGGTTTCCAAAACCTTAGTCCAAACAAGCTAAGATGTATTTGATCAAAACAATGCATTGAGCTGCAGACAGGGTAATGTAGATACACTGTATATATAAAAATGACTAAGTGTAGTGAACGCAATTTACTAATGTTTTTCGTTTTAGTTTTAGACACATTCGTCTCGCATACCGTTTGTCAACGAGGCAATGACAATATTGGCTCGACTGAAATTAAAATATCAACTGTTTCCAACAAATTCCAACGAACCATAGGGCTGTGAAATCTCACATTTATCATAGCATGCATCTATACACCATCATTCGGTCTACTTCTACTACCAACTCAAAAATATTTCAGTACAGTGAACCCTCGATTAGCAATGCTAGTGTATGTGTGTACGGTACTGTTGGCCCTCAATGTCCCAGACCTGATCGGGAAGAGGGAAGTTTGGAAAATCCAAATAAGCAATTCTGGCCAATTTAACAAATATTTTAGGGAAACATTAAACGATTACATTTAGTACATACATACTAATATTATAGTGCAAGAACAATAAAAACATTATAAAAAGGCATATGCCATACTAGGACCAGATAAAGAAGGATCAACTAAGACCCTTTGGGTTTATTGCTTACAATTTAACAAACATCTCTTAATTCTAACAAAATTTTTCATGTTACCAAGTATCGATCTTAAATTCTCGTTAATTTGATAACAATTTTTTGGCAAGTTTTATCCAAGGGCTATTGTATGTAAATAAGGTATGAAGTTGCTTACCTCTTGGGTAAATTCACTAACAAGCGGGAGCTGATTACCCTTGATGAATTTCTTGATCTCAGCCTCAACATATTCTCCATCAAACACCAGCTTGGGATCGTCAAACTTCAAAAAATTCATGCAAACTATCATTCTAAGCAATTGCTACTACACAACTAGTCCATAAAACCCTTCTAACAGTTGCTATTCACAATGCTCGGCCTAGAACTACAGAACACTCCACCTCCCATCCCAACAGCGAGGCCATCATGCGAGGCAATTTACCTCCTCGTTCAACTCTTCGGCCAAAGGCCAGGTATGGTCAACGGCCCATTCGTTGAGAGCAGTTACGTCGGATACGTTACCACCGTAGATTAAGTTACCTTCATACTTTAAAGATTGGAGTGCATTTGAATATCATCAGAAATACGTGACATATTAGTTAAACTATAATATTTTCATTGCACAAAATTATTAAGCACAAAATATAAATATATAAAAGCTGTTTTAGCAGCTTAGTGGCTGAATCTTTACAATTAATGCAAAAGCTTAACAAACATAACTGAGTAAGAATTGTCATGTAGCATCATTTAAATTCAATCAACTTTCACAATAAAATGGTCATTGCCATACTCTCAAGTCTCCCACCTTGTTTCTGCATATATGAAGTCGAGTGAAAATAATATACAATCTGTATTAAGAGCATGCTATATACCTTTCTGAAAAGGATGATTTTTTTATCTTCAATTTCAAAACTTTTTGCTACTGCTGCATCCGAGATGATGCCAAACTTGATATCGTCGATGCCGTCAGCGACAGTGGTGTAAGCCTTGGCCTCCTCAGAGTCGACATCCTAAAGAAAATAAGACTACCGGTTAGGATCACGTTCACATCACATTAGTTATCCAGCAAAAACATTTGGACATGGTCCATACCGTAAAGTGAGCTATGACGACCACATCGGCACCATCTTTGAATGTATCGGCAGCGTCTTTAGATTCGAGCATGGTAGTGGCAGGACCAGTTTTTTTCTGGAGCCAACTCACTATATCAGCGGCCTGACGCCCTCCTAGAAATCAAAATTAATATATGTAATTGCTTTGAGTAGCTAATTGTCGCATGCCAACTAAAGCTACGTTTCTATACCCATTCCACCCCAAATCGGATCGTGGACATTTCAATTCTACAATATCAAGTCAATATTATTCTCAAGGTTATTGTAATTATCGATACAATATGGGCTAAAATCACAGGAATGTAAAATTCTCCACATTTGTTCAATTTCATTTACTCAAAAGACTTAGCCGAGCCCTTTCCCCCAGATATTGTGATCGTACCACCAAGTGAGTGGCATTCTCGCCTGCATGAGCTGTGAGGAAACCGATATTCAAAGGATCTCCTTCCAGTGATATTAACAATGGTACAACAAGCCACAGGACATTTATATAATGAAAATACCCAAGTAGTCTGTCCTCATTATTCACATAAGCGGTCTTACAGGTTTTTGATGTGTCAATTTATCAGTGTTTTTCTTGTTCCTTGGTGCATTCATGACTAAGCTTTATATTGAAACTACAGGTTACATAAACATGACGAAATCTGGCCGAAGGCAGTCTTTTTCGGAGATAATGGAGCTCATGTTATTACTACGAAGATAGCATTCATTTTGCCCGAGGGGAAATTTTATCACACGTGTCAAAAAGATCGCTTTAATCAATGCTTGGAAGCGTCATGATATTTATATGAACATGTTCAAAGGTGAAAAATTACCGCAATTAATTAGGCCTTTTCTGCCTCGAAGCCATAGTGATTTATTGTAGAACAGTTCTTAAACAGGATATTAAGACTTCGAGGGCTTATATTTATATTAACTGTAAATAAAAGATATCGAAACACCGATTCTTATCGTATAAATAAATCAAGTTTGGTGAAACCCACCGTAATCTCAACAACAATCCAACCATAACATGAGAAATAGGTTATCAATACTATCGAGGGTCATCAAAGGTAATATTGTTGGTGACGATAATTTATATACAAGTTTGAGCAGGATAAGATGTACAGCAGTAATTACATACAGCTAAGTAACTTAGATCCATGGCAAGTGACGCTATAACAAATCCCTTAAAACTTCCTATGCCAAACTCAAGGTTTTCAGCTAAATATTCACCAGCTATATAACATGCATCCACTACTACCAAGTATAAATGAACTTAGGCCTGAGAAACCATAACCTCTCTAATAATGAACACCGTATTATACCAATCTACCCCCACTCGCTAGGATATCAACCAAATATCTTGCCCTCGTATTCCCAAACTCTGTTCTTTTTCAGGAGAAGAATCGTAGGGTATCCCGAAACCTGAAACTTTCCAACCAAAAGTTTTTGTTTTCCGCCGTCGATTTTGGCGACTTTGACAACAGAATTTTCAGCCTTGAGCTGTTTCGCGATCTTAACCCATATTTCGGCAAGCGCTACGCAATGTATGCACCAGTCCGAGTCTGCAGGTTGCGTCAGAGCGCGAGAAAAAATTAAAAAAGAATTTAATCAAAAAGCATAAACACCTGCATATTCTGACGGCTGTCCATTTTTAAAAAATTTCAAGGTCGGATAGCCTTGAACGGAAAATTGCTTGGCTAATTTCGTTTGTTCGGTAGCATCTACTTTGCCGAGTTTGGCTTGAGATCCTAGACTATCGAGCTCTGCTGCAGCTTTAACGTACTCTGGAGCTAAAGATTTGCAATGGCCGCACCACGGGGCATCTTATGATAATACATAGAAAAGTTATGGTGGGTAGTGATATCGCTATCAGTACCCATTTTGATCGAGGTGAAGCATCGACTGTGGAGTGAATTGCAATGAGAAAATCGTGTCATTAAACAGCAAACATCTAATAAAATATCTAGGCTGCTACAGTCGAGACTTACGATATAGCAATTAATTCACTTTGCAAGGACATTGTCATATGATGTTGTAACGGTATAGAACGTGGTATCCACTGCATGTTTCTACAGTTAGGAGATTTGAATTTCCGCACATTTTCGCGCTACTTTTCTAGTGATTTCGGATAAGCCCGATTCTTTCTAAGTTTGAATAAATGAACATTGAGAATACAATTATTCTTGATTAAATATGGAGCGCAAGAAAAATATGCATTCGTATGTGACCGAGAAGACTTGCACACGTTCTGTGGGGGATGTGCTTCACTCATTTTATCTCCAGTTCAAGTACACTGAAATTTAAGTTTATGTTTTATTTGATACAATCGTGTTTATATTTAGGCTCACTACGCCATATTAGTCAAATATGGACAGAAATCAACAATATTTACAGTTAACACACTGTGCTTCAGAAATTCAGGCAGAGTTCCTGTTAACACTACTGGCCGCGTGGAAGGCAGTAATGAAATATCGCGATATAGGAAAACAATACGTAATTCACAATACTCGTCTTAGGCACAATGTCACGAGTGCAATTATTCAGCAATGAAATGATATTTACATCTCTACTTACAGAATTCCACAAGAAGAAAAGGATTATCGGCAATGGCCGACTCGAAATTTCCGTCAGTCAGCACCATAACCCCCTCGTCGAGTTTGATTTCTTCATCTCCACCTCTTACGAGTGCAACTAGCAGGGTGATAACGGCGAAACGAATAAACATTTTGGTATCTTACTGTTGGGTAGAATTCTGTATAAACCTTGGTACTGGGAAATTTCTACGGTGTATGGAAAAGTGTACCTACTGCTACTGTGATAACAAAAGTAAAGAGAGAGAGAAGCCGGTTGACTATCAACGTTTTATTTCAACGTCGCTATCTTAACCATTACGTGGCGCAAAACCGGTTCAATGCGCATGTGCTATGACCTGCCACGTCAGGCGTGGTGGAACCTGATTGGAGCTAAACCAGGAAGACATCCTTCAAATGGTTTTCTATAGCGAGAATCTACTATTACTTCATTATCTGGTAATTAGGCCGTTTATTTTCTCATACCGTTTGTTCTCCTGTACTATTTCCTACCGAACAATAGTTAAGAAGAATGATACCTGTCTCTGAAAAACACATGTACAATGCCTACACAATATAATCCTGCAATTGTATTTAAATAACTATAATGCTATTTCATATGGCAGTTTAGTGAATGAATTAACCGCTTCCTATCTCGAGAAAGAATATCGAGTTACAGATAGTTACAATTAGTCGATATCCTGGCCAAAGCTCCGCTTCAGTGCTGTATTGTATTCTAGCATAGTGAAACCAACACGTGCAAAACATTTACTTATCGTACGTGACAGTAATACAGAAGACGTTGATACAGAAGCAACGACTAAGTAGTTTAACACTTTCGCTCCCAAGCCCAATTTTAAAAAATTTCTGTTGTACCAGCACCTTATTTTGACAAATTTTATTCTATTGTACTTCAAATATATAGTTATTATATATTTTTGGAATAGTATATACCTTTTTTTTCGTAGATTTGAGCGCTTAGAATCCCATTCTGGCGATATAGGCACGTTATAATGCTGTAATAAATTTCATATCAAATATTTTCTCACATAAATGTAAAAATTAATAACATAAATTTTTTTTTGCAATATCGAATGCCTTTATAATCCTATGCACCATCACGGGATAAACCATGGAAAACATTTTTGACTCATCTTCTGGGAAGAGAGAAGGTACTCTTGCGCATCGTCTAGCGGAACTATATCAAGTTGGTGCCTTTTTAGTTTAAATTAAATATAAATAATGCTGAGTCAAATTGATAACTGTAAAAACACTCGGAATAACAAAATACACATTGACATCGCTCCATTTGTATGCGTAAATCTTCCAGTTTTCTTTTTATTGCCATTAATTCATTGGTGACTGAGGAGCGTATCCTAAAAGGAATAGTAGATTGCTTGGATATAATGTAAAATAAAGTTTTATTAAAATTAGTTTTAACAGAAGTCGACATTTCAAAATTGTACTGATGCGATATTACTCACGAAAATTTACATTGTAGTCCCACCTACTAGCAACATATTGACTAAAGGAAGCAGGACATAAAAAAAGTATAATACCATGAACGACGCTTATGATGGTCGCTTTGGGACAGTCTCTTTTCGATGATGATAACTGGCTGGTACAATGAGTGAGCGATATGAGTATGATATAAATATGTTTTGGAACCGATTGATATTGATAACATTATCTTCAATCTTAATAAGCAGCGTACACTGTATTAATATCACTAAAGGAAGGTAGCAGTTTGGAACTACCAACCTGACTGTACGACATTTATTTACTGAGCTGAAAAATAAATTTGTATCAATAGAACTACACATTTGGCAATGGCTGTAAGGAGGAAACTAAACAATATAGATTCCAATTCGAAAAACGTTTGATGCAAACGAGGAGCTTTACCTAGCCGATTAGTGGAATACCAAATTAAGACAAATTCGGATATAACGGGATGGTTCATTGGACATATTTTAATACAGTACTTAAAACGATAGAAAGCTTGCCTCGTGTGTTTTAGGCGGTCGTCGTCAATAACTGCATAAAGAACGTAAGGGTAACGACGACCCCACCCCCAAAAGCGACCGAAGCCATTAGGAAAATTCAGGCTAGATTAAATTTTGCTCGAGTCCCAGAAGATAGAACTTTAGAATTCTTCAGCCTTGGGAGCATACTGGATTTATCTCGTAGCCAGCGGCATTCTGCTTGACTATTCATACACTAGGCCGTCACAGTATTGAATGTGCTCGTTATGGAACAGACTATGAACATGATTGAACCGAAGCTTTACCACTATGTAAACAGGTGGTTGTAAATCATGTTGTACGCCTACTATGATATTAAATAAAGTGCCAGAAAAACAGTTCCGTGGCCCAAGAAGACACTTCATTTAGTACCCTCCTGGAAGCAACCCTTTGTCTTAATTTGCAAGTTGAGTTGGCAGGCTTCAATCGAGGCAGGAACTATTACAAGACCTTCATTCAACACACAAGAACATAAATTCAAATGGCGGCTCAGACCTAAAATCGACATGATAGCACGAAGTAAAAAAAATGTATAATTTATTGAAAATAAATAGGTTACTAACGTAACGTAACACTATCCTGTTGTAATAAATGAATATAGCGTAACAATGGACAGACATTGCCGGCAGAACAACCAATGGGAAAACTGTATTTTGAGAATCCAAAGCAGATTTTAGTAACAATATATGGATCCTTAAATTCTGTTATGGGACATATTCGGTGTTACTTGCTCACATCAACTCAAAAATACTGCCATTGCAGGACGATCGTGTATTATATCTAACACGCTTTTGCATTGTTAAAGGATTCTGTTCATTTCTGTATGTCATATTCAAAACCAAATTAAAATATTCTTAAAATGACAACTCAAGGAAGAAGGCAGAAGTTGTAAGACGAAAATATAAAGCAAGTATTTGAAATTCAAAAAACTCACAATAGTACATATAATTGCAATGACCATACAATATGACAAGATTGCGTGCTCCAAGCGAGTATAATTTTGAGAGCGAGAAATAAGGTTCTCTTATTCTAATTTAATTTCTCATTGTATTTAATTTCAATTCTCTGAATTCATATTTCGCATCCTCTCCACGAGTATTGTATTGCGAGGAGTAATTTACTTCAATTTATTCGGAAAATATCATCAAATCTTTCTGAATTTACTGTAATAATAATTGAGGTGGCAATAATTTATTATAATTTTGAAAACAAGCACATTTCATTGATACCAAAAAATGTCAATAAGAATCTTTTTACTCTGTACATGAAATCCAAAAATCCGAGGTAAGACCTTTCTACATCTGCCACAAAGCCAACTTTGCACTGATCAAAACGTATATCATTCAGCGCAATTAGCCTGTGGAATACTAAAGCAATGACTTTACAATGTAATGCACTATTAAAAAAAAAGCATTCACATAGTTTTGTACAACTGCACAAAACAACTTTATTACCTGATCACGGCAACACCGTAGCGTCATTGTAAGACGGTGGGTCACACTTTGAAGGCATCCCCGAATCCGATGAAACTGAACAGCTGCTATGGTTATCTTTGCAACAATTCAGTGGTTCCATCATTGTATTTGACTCATCCTTTTTAATTTTACTCAGGGAACTGAGCTCTTTCCTGTATTTGTATGGGATGTTTAGTTCACGGGGACCCCAGTCCGCATCATGCTTCAGAAGTGCTTTAATTCTCTGTAAAAAAAGTGATGTTTCAAAACTTTTTCAATGTAAAATATTTCACTGCATTGCTTGTTTTCGATTACAGTTAGTGAATTTGAGAAACTAAGGATTTTGCGAAATCACCGAACATTCATTTCCAGGAATCCCTAGTTTGACAAATTCACTGTTACATATACATACTAGCAGCTGGTGTTATTGACAGCATGTTTACATTATAACAGATACTGCTGTGGTTGATGCAATTTATGTCTGTTTGTGACAGGAAATATAATTGGGCAAAACTGATGGGAATATTTAAGTATTTTTTAATTAGGCCAATTTTATATTATTTATTGAAATGAGAATGTGTGAACAAAGGTCGATAGGGCATCCCTTTGCCGACCCCTGGCCTATGTGCTTCAAGATGAACCTTTGTACTTAGTTTTCATTAGTTTTAACACAATAGTTTCAACCTTTGTATAGATAATAGAGTGCAATTAGGGGAATTCTCCCCGCGATACCAAAATACACTTTTATAAAGAAATATTAGAAGAAAATTTTCAATGCCAATACAAAATTAGATGATTGGAAGACGAGACGCAGTTTAACAAGCAAGCAAGACTCAATTTCTGGGAAGCAAGATGGAAGTCTGACCTGTATAATCGATCCTTTGGCTCTAGGATGTGTACACAATTGATACACGGCCCAACTTGGGATCAGCAAAATAGAAGCAAACGATGTCATCCATCCAAATGCATCGGCCCACATAGGAAACTTGACTCCATTGTACGAAGCATTTGAATAGTTGATCAGATTTGCCAACATAAGGCACTGCAGAGAGAGAAAAAAAAATACAGAACTCAGTTTGTTGGAAATCAAATGTAGACAATGTCTTAACTGCACTCACAAAGATGCAAAATGGAGTAACAAAGCACCACATGATTTTCCAAAACTGCCAACCGAAAGGTTTATGCCCGATCATGCATGAAATGTCATAAATGAATCTGTCAGCACCTGGAATAAATCATCATTCAGTTTAGTAAAAAATATATACAGTGGAAGCAATTTAACTTTACAACTAGCTTATGAGCCTCAACTTGAGCCCACAAAAGAGATTCAATATTGTACATGACCAAGAGTGAACCTTGTCACTATTTTCGTACAACATATTGAATTAGAGCGTAGCACCTGTACCTTGAGCATAGGTAAACAATAATAATTTTACGCAAGATAACTTGTGTATCATTTGCAGTTTGCAAATTATCAGAAAACCACCTTATAATAATATATTTACTTATCACATGACTCGCTGTAACCCATGAACAATGCGCTACGACCTCCAATTTTTTTATCGGGTTTCAGGAACTCGAGGAAGTAAGTGGTTTATTGTAAAGCCAGATTGCACTACTAGGATTGTAATATACTTACCATACACCCAGGCAATACACACTATCTCAAGAAAGGCGACAACCATCAAAGAGAGCCCAGCACAATACCAGTCAATAACTGTCAACCAATACATTCCGCTCTGAAACAAAGAGAATGGTTATTGATCAGCAACTGAGCAGAACTGACCAAGACAGCTACAATTGCAATTTAGAATAGGGTTACTAGAGTTACAATTAGGAATTTTTTTTACCTCGGTCACCATGGGCAATGCCAGCAAAAACTGCAACATACATAAACCAGCGAGAAACTTGACCTTATTACGTCGCAAAATGGGGAATTCATCAAGTAAGCCTTTCACAACGGCTTCGATCATCCCAAACTATTTTAGAAGCGATCGAATTATCGACGAGAAGGCACGGAACATAGAAACAAAATTTTAAATTAGATTTGTTATATGGAAGACCTATGCTAGGGATTTTGATAAAAAACATTGCATGACACGTGTAAAAAATAATTATTGGTAAGCAAAATTACATAAAAAAGTTTTCAAAATGCATTGTCTGGATAATTTCCAATGCCCTCGATAAAAAGACATTAACGACTGTTATGGTTAGGAAATGACAGCACAGGTCAGTGTACTTCCATTTGTTTCAAAATTCCAGCATGCATTCCAAAAATTATCCAAACAATGCATTACTGCAATATATCTAGCAAGCTAAAAATGGCACGTATTTACGTATAAGGGGCTTTTGAAAATTGAGAATTATATTAATATTAGCCGTTTTAGATATATAAGATAGGTATTATTCAAATAGATTTTAGTCACGAAACTAGAATGATAATTGTTATGATCAGTCAAGGCAACAGGCATATTTAGCTTGCTAGGGGTGTTTTTTCTCATCTGACAGAAGGCACACACAAGAGGAATTCCAAGGAGTAAAAGAATGAAACAATTCTAGAAAAGCAGGTGTTTTTTTAGCTTTAGGTTGGACAGCATTAGCCGGATATGATAGATGTGGGGGTGTGAATGTACAAACAGGATGTGTGATGTTACTCAATGGACAAAATGAAAAATACTGAAAGGCTAGTTGAGGAAATAATAAACGTGGACTGTGAGGATGTTGGAGTTGTGTGAAAACATACATTTATTTTAGGATCTGTAAGAGAGAAAAAGTTTATGGAAACTCAGATGATCAAAAGCTATTGCATACTAGTGTGCAAACAGACAATTGATATGCAATGAATACATAAAAATCAGTCTTTGAAATAATTAGCAATTTTCATTTTGTTCTAAACTGATTATTACCACATTTGCGCGAGGTGGGGCAGGGGCTGAATGTCATGAGCCTGGTACACGGAAGACTCAACTGTTCGACGAGCCCAGTTCTACCCCTATAGCGACCAATATTAGAGTAAAATACAGTAAGTATTTGATGAAGTTATACCATCCTAGTGCAGATGGCAATGCCTGCTACTACTCCCAACTAGGCGCGGCTGGTTTGTGCATTGAACTGCAAATTTGAAAATAATTTTAATATTATAAAAGTGTTATTAAATGGAACACCATTTTAAATATATCAAATTTACTAATTTAAACAAAAAATCAAATTTTAAATTACATGAAAGCGTTCATGGGGTGTAATTCATGAGAATATTTCATTTAACCATACCTTAGAGGCTGGACTTAACAAAAACCTGCATTGCCAACTGAACTACAATAAATGGCATTGAAAAATTTGCATTTCCGAATTATCAAACTGCTGCAGGCTATTAATTTCATTACTGTTAAATAGTATTTAGTACTGATAAGATTAGATCAATACCTTCATTACTCATTTTCTCATGCTTGGTTGGACTATTTTGTTGATCAGAATGTTAAAAATTCAATTGTTAGCACTCAGCAGTCGATAAAAACGGGAATGCAAACGGTGACCCGTGCTTAGAACTGATTGTATGAAAGTTCTGTGTGGCCATGGTTTCGGTTCGAATACAACAATTGAGTAAAATATCATTTCTAAGCAACAGGTAATCCAATGCCATGTGGTATTACTTTCAATGAAATAATAGCACAGAAATTCACAATAGTATCCCAGTATCAGCTTGTGTTATCATGAACAGCCACGACTTGTCAATGTCCTTATGACATTCATTTGACATATTTTCCCATGTTAATTAGTTCACAATATTGAATTTGCAAAACCAAAATAGAATTTTATAATAATGGTCTAGATTATTTACTTTTGAGGAATTTTTGAACTAAAACACTGAGGTCTGCAAAGAGGCATTGCAATACTGCAAATGGACACACAATCATCTAAGTAAAAATGCCCGAGGTTTGAACAGACGTTCTGCAGAACAGTCTGTCCACGTTTAGCTATAAATAGCAGTGTACTTTTTTGTTATATAGGAGTGAAGACCCGATAGGATTACATTCTTCCCTTATTACACATTTCTTTTAGTGGATGCGTAGCGTTTAGTTTATGGAGTACTACCGCGAATATATGCGGTTTGCCTCGGATGAACACAAGCAGTATCTCAAATGTATCCTTTTCAGCACACCCACTAACTCCATACATGATGTAATTAAAAATTTTGGATCGGATGATCATAGACTGATGGAATAAATAAACACAAAGCAGTGTCTGTTTACAAAACACACAAACTGATATAAGGCGTACGACTGTGACGCATATATGTAAAAAATTGTACTGAAGCTTGAAACCTGAAACACAGAAATGTTCAAAAGGTTATAGAAAAAGTTCATGCAACCCCATTGTTTGATTTGCAAAAAAAGCTATGAGAGCCAACTTTACACACTCAACCGTGGTTTGTCATTCGCAAACTTGTCTGAATTTATGGACCATGTAACAATAATAATCAAGGGCATCTGCAGTCAGATGCCTCGTTAACCTGTTATAAACATGAGAATTATGAAATTTGGTATTTTTTCTGTCCTTACATGTTCCATAATTCAGATCAAATTGCTGAGAAATATTTATCAAACTTTTATAACCAACCAGCCTAGTTATTAATTTGGTACATACCGTGTTTGCCGAGACGCTGATTTAAAATAAGTATAAAAAGTATCGTTATGAAAAGGGCAGGTAATGTCGTGACACTGGTCAATCGTGAGGGATAATTACTTACGATTATAAAATTACATTATTAGGGATTATTACATTCGCAAATTATAATCTGCTATAGAATTCAATTTATTCGGTACTGCTATATAGAAAGAAAAGACAGCTAATCGAAAAATATGAAAATTTCAACCAGTGTCACAGACATGTTTTTGTTCAGGGGATTTGATCAATTATCGATAAATTTCATTGTTACCTGACTGTCCAATCCCAAATTTAATAACATGAAGAAAAACAAGAAGGCCCATAACGGTGAGACGGGAAGATTGGCGACAGCAGCAGGATAAGCAACGAAAGCAAGACCGGCACCTGCAGAATTTCCACAAACTGATAATTCAATGCAATGCCACAGGAATAAATTGCAATGTAAAGATATATGTGAATAGTAGGGATATTTTAGCTAGTTACAATTGTTCACTCAACAGTAAAATACTAAACAAGTTTGCCTCTTGATGGCACTCTGTTCTTCCGAATGGAATAGAAATACCCACGGATTTACCCTTTTATCACAACAACACCCAATAGCATTTGAATGAGTTAGCGGTGAGGATAATTGTTAGCAGTTTACTTGACTTTATGCAAATTGCAAATCATTTCCTTACTCTTGCTGTGTGTTTATATATGATATTCATAATGCATATTTCAATAAATAATATTCATTCAACTACTAGAAGAGCCATAATTCCCACAGCGTAAAAACGAGTGTATGTATAATTACTTCGGCGGAATTTGATGAAATCTAACTCCACCCAATCTTATTTGACAAAAAAAAAACCACCCAGCTGCTGAAATAAGTACTACTCCAGCTAAATCAGAACATTTAGCAAGCCCAACTATGTCAAAAGTACTGCTATTTTAATGATTTCCCAATCTTCGTTAAGGTCTTGAACCTTATACGGTTATACCTTATAAAGCAATCACAAGACGCATCGTAATTCTTATCGGTCTTTCTAGTTGGGAAGGCAAGCGAGTCACCATACCCACGCGATAACGCTAGGTTATTACCGGGCGTCTGCGCTAACAGTGTTTAGAAATCGTCAAGGTATTAAAAATTCCGGGAATAATTATTTGATTTCGAATTCGATTAATATCGGTTGAGTATTTTTTCGAAGCTGATAAATACGGCAGACAACGACTATCGATTTTGGTTGTGGTCTCGGCGATAACACGCGTGCGGGAAGGAATTTCACTGGTACTTTTCCACTCGCTTCAAAATATAAAGCCAGGAAACGAGCGCTCGACTGCTCTCTGAACACAAATACAATAACAGCATCTCGAAGCCGGCGTTTCGATTGAGATGCCGTCATGCAACGCTGATATTTCGTAACACTCGTTCAGTGAAATTAGGATTGAAAAATATTCCAGGCAATAACATTATACATCATTTTTTCATATTTTTCACTGGAGGGTCCCGCGGGTAGACGGTAATACATAATTTACCGTTATACATAGCGGGCAAAGTAGGAATTTGGACTGTGGTAACAATACGAACTGACGGAAAAGCCGTGACGTGCATATTCCTCAGGGATTATATAATCAATGTAAGCAGACAACCTTCATCGACGACTTGTGTAATGTTTTTGTCAGTCTGGAACGCTAACGATCCGAGTACAGTGAAGACAACCAAGCCAGCCAGTATGCTCGTTGCGCAGTTTATACAACATATGGTAATCGCATCCCTGAAATTAAACATTCCAGTTATCACAAACAATAGGAATTTCCAACGGCCAAATTGAAAACAGGGTACTTAACCATACACCGTACCTATAGACGTTGTTTTTGAAATTATTCAGCGAAGAATAGGACAGAATAACACCGTAGGCAGCGCCAAGAGAATAGAATATTTGAACCGCTGCTTCGATCCATACCTACAAGAAAAATATTCATCAAAACTTTGTGTAATATGATCTTATATTTGAATTCTTTTACCACTCTATAGAATTCATCACTACCACGAGGAAGTGTGACGTGATGGTCACTACCACGAGGAAGTGTGACGTGATGGCAGGAGAAAATAGTGAATACCTTAGCACTAATAGTGCGTACTTTTCCATTGAGCTACGTGCGATTCCAAAACATTCTTTGAGAGGGATTCATCCGAATACCACATAGGGATGAGACATTAAAAGATACCACAGTCAAATAAGAGAATGAAAGAAAACAAATAGACCATGCTCAATGATTTACAATATGGATTATACACCGCGCCGTACTATGTTAGGAATTTTTGAACAATAGTCCGGTCACTTCAAAAGGGACATGAATGTAACTGTAAGGTGTCAAATGAGGGACTGCGCACATGTATATTAAATATTATTGTATTCTTTTGAAAAAAAAACACTCGGGAGGTACATTTATACATTTCAGTAATTAAGGATCGAAAATAAAGTTCGTGGGAGACGAAAGCAGAGTAATATAGTGATTTTTTTCGTACCTTTCCCCTGTGTATAATCTTATATTCAAGAGGAGGTAGTAAAAGTACGGAAATTTACTCCTGTTAAAGTTTTACTCGTGTAGTCTCTTCTGAGTAAGTCGAACCGCTAAACTTTTGTGCTAAATTTAGGTACAAAAACTGCGACACATACAAGAGAAAATATGCCATATATGAGCCAATAACACCCTCTATTTACCCCAAAACAATGTTATTCGTCCTTCGGTGAACCACACCTCTACCAAAAGAACTGACTTACACTGCAAACGAAGTGATTCGGCGATCTACTGAGTTGAATGAACTCGCTTTTATGTTAAATTTTACTACTTGTTTTCACCGCCTCGTTGTTGTTGATGCAGTAAATGCTTAGGTCACCAACAACGCGAATTAAGTTTTGAGTGCCCTTTAACGAATTGTTTTCTACTATAACAGGAATCCTATACCATCTTAAACTCATTCACAACCAGTTCAAATATTTCAAGAACTAGCTTACCTTGATGTCAAAAAGTCGGTCGAACTGGGGCAGTAGATAATATTTTATACCAAGCATCGCACCTTCCTCCATAACGCCCCGAACGAGCAAAATTAAGAGGACGACGTAAGGGAAAGTTGCCGTGAAGTAAACGATCTAAAAACGTTTAGGAGAGCAATTTTGATAAAGTACACACATAACTTGACAATCGTGTTGTTTTAGCAGTGGTACGAACAACCAACCTTTCCGGACCATTTCACTCCTTTGAATAAGCATATAAATACGATGACCCATGCCAAGGCCAAGAAACCACAGAGCTCCCATTGAATACTTCCCATCTCATCGATATTATCAGTAAGTCGTAGAACGCGTCGTCTGCAAAATAAATAAACAAATACAGTGGATGCAAAATGGAAAAGAAAAAATACGTTTTCTTGTGCGAACCGACTATTATATCATGTAGAAGACGTTTCGCGGAAATTGTTGTCATATCAAACTTTGAGATCTGACGGAAATGTGATGCATGAGCATTCAATATTGTAAGATTAATGTCTTTGGTAACCGAAGTGCATGCAAATATTTCAAAGGCGGGATTTCACAACATAATCGCAATCCTGAAATCGTTCCGCGTCTCAAAAATCGCCGCATCATCAGAACGTGCGACGAATATAATGCAGAATGGATCATCATGGCAAACGAAATTTGTTATAAGGCATGTAAGGCATGCAAGGCATGTTCATGGGGAACACCATGATAAAAGATATACTGAGCAATAAGACCAATAATATGTAGACATGATACATGCACTCAAGCTTGTCACAGTAAATAACTACATGATAAGCAGGATTCACATTGTCTACCACCGCTTAGAAATGCATATCATATTTATGTCTACTGAATGAACCCTGCCTAATTGTTGATCAAAATAGATCAGCATAATAATTAACACTTAGCAGTGCTCAAGGTCTGGTGGATGATTGGGAATAATTACATCAGCGTTATTTAGCACGTCACTGCGATGACATCACAATTAATTAATAAATTACCAACCACCCAAAACACTCCACATAACATGTCTCCTGGGTTTTAAAGTGGCAGCAAATCAAGGCTGGTATACTGCAAGGGCTGGTACAAAGCAACGATTCTCTTGGGCTTTGTGATAGTTGCTACTATATCCGGAGTATTTGCGTTTGTATTCTTTTTGCGTTGTTAAATATTCATTCGAATGAAATGATCACAGCACGTACATGTACAGGCTTGTAGCGATTATGGCAGATAAAAAAAAACTTACGTGAAATACTCCTGGGCAGACGTTGTAAAATTAACGCAAGAGCCGTTGATTGTGGCGTTCAGCGATTGTACCATAGTCGTTTTTGCACTCGTATTAAACCATCCTTGCCCGTTGCCACACGATATGTTCGTCCAATCCGGAGCCAAGTAAGCAGTGGCATTATTAGCTAAGCGATGGAAGAAAGCAAAACATAATATTGAGCAACTGAAGCAAATCCTAGTGATAATCAGGAGTGCTATATGTAAAATAGGGCATTCGCTTGACACGTAATTTGAAACATATATATTACTTTTGAAAACCTTACATTACAGTAGTTATAATTTATTCAACTATACATCTCTTCGAAGGCCTTCTCGGTGTTTTACCGTTAGAGACATTTCGGTCCTGGAAAAATTTCCTTTCAGACTTCATGTAGCCATCTCAGTTTGATTACTTACATCACAAACCATTTGAGCAAATATTTAGTTACTTGGTTTATTGTGCGCTAAACTATGAAACTAATTTATTTACTTTTCATCAAAAGGAAATGTTAGTTTGCGGTGCTTCACGAAGATTGGAAAAGCAAGCAAGTAAAAGATTTTTCGGAAGTCGTAAATCGCTAACTGCTGGACACACAGAACCATGACCTGCATACTTTATCTAACGTAAGCAGTTACGGAAATCGTAATTTAAAGTCAACAAATTATAAAAATAAAAAAGGTTTATAGCCTATTTCATGACTCAAGAGCATGATGTCGAAAGACATGAAGACAAAAAGACAGCGACCGACCGAACAAGGTTCAATTCAGCAAGTGGAATAATTGTGATATTTGTGAAATCACAATTCTAAAAACACAGTTTCTTGTAACGTCAAAAAATCGACTCTAACTGATCGCCCGGAATTGGTGCATAAAGTTACACATACCAAGTTTTTCATTGCGACAGAACTCAGTATTCCAGTCGTTGTCGCAGGTACTCCACGGAAGCACGGATTGCATCGAATTGAATATAAAATGGAGACTGTAGGCGATGATAACGTTGTAGTATACGCACACCATGAAAGAAATCATCATCATTGCATAGCCAACGCCTAAACGAATGACATTCACGTGAACAAGTTAAAAAAAAAATTACGATGCGGTAACAACACGACACAAAAAAAGTATCTCGTATACCTTTGAATAAAGGTGCAATTTTCCATATGGCAACTGGTCCGAGTGCTCCAAACTGACCAAACGATAGTTCGAGAAAGAATAGAGGAATACCACAAATGAGGAGAAATATCAAGTACGGAATTAGGAAAGCGCCTGTAGAAATATAAGTGGTATGAAAATTAGTACTATGCTTCATTTTTATTCTTCCGACTGAAAAGCATCGATTTTACCGAGTATACAATCAATTCTTTTCAATCAAAAAATTAATATACTCGCCTCCTCCGTTTTTGTAACAGAGATAAGGAAATCTCCAGATGTTACCGAGACCAACCGCGTATCCAATACACGATAGCATAAAATCTAGTTTCCTATCCCACGTTTCTCTAACCGTTGAGTCAACAGAGCTGTTACTTGATGACACGTTTTCGTCTCCATTCTCTTCGCTGCCGTTCCCCACCAGAGGCCTTGCTGTTCCGTTTTCGGTGTCCATTTTTCTTTTGATTGCTCACACAATGCTGCTGAATCGCAATTTTCTAGTAAACAGATTTACTGGTATACAGGCTTTATAATCCGATCTAGAACTACAAAGTGGACTTTTCAGTTCATTATTGACACATAATGGGAAAGTCGTGAAAGGGTGTAGAGTTTCGCAGTTTTATGCAGCTGTTCAGATATCTAGGCTGACAAAATGTCAGAGTCAAAATCATCAAATATAATGTCGTAACTTTCACAACACAATCACATCTACGGTACAAACATACAGCCCCGAAATCGAATCCTATTCTTACTTTTTCACCATGACCAACTAGTTCTTAAACAACCCAAATACTAGATAAACAGCGCTTCACAAACTTGGATTACCTTTAAATAATACTCTACAGTTCGGAGGTTAACTACGAACGGAAACAATATGTTTCACACGTGAGTCGGCGTGGCATACGGTTTACGCACGATACCACTCACAAAATCCTAACACGCCGACACATTTGTCGAATTGACCAGCCTATTCGTTGATCGACGGAATTTAAGTAAACGTTTCACACTTCTGCCTTTCTCGTCTGCTCTTTTGCACCTCTACAGGTCAGATTAAATCCCTCGTCTATCCCGAGCTAACTTGGCTCTAAGTTTTCCGCAAATTAGGTCAGAGATAAACTATTTAGTCTGCCTGCAAGGAAGGCATTTTGTAATAAAGTTTATCGAGTACGCTCTTGGATGCTCCTTGAAATATCGTTCAATATTTCATTTCGCAATATGTGCTTTTGACTCAAGTGGCAATGCTTGCTGAAGAATCATACAGTTCCATCGACACAAAGGCATTAATAATTCAACCTTACTGATGAAGCACATGAAAAATAGCAATATGGAAGCTACTGGTTTAGATAATGTTTAATATAGTGGGCGACAGTAGCACCACAGTAACGGAAGCTGATAGCAAAACTAGCGGAATTTTAACAAAGAATGTACATATGCGTTTTTATGATAAGTAAATTAAACTGTATCAAATTACGCAACACTTACCACGGAGCGTATGACGAAATAACAAAGAGGAAATATTATATGGCGTAAGAGCCGCAGAAAATGAGCAAACAAGAAGCGGTCCAGAACTAAAAACAACATATGTATATACATATCATATTGAACATTTTAAGCAGCAAGTCGCCAAACCGCGGCATGGTGCCAACTTTGGATGCATGTTCATTTTTGAAGTATATCAACCTTCATAAAAAAAATAAACACAGCATGACTGCGTCCTCATTCTGCTTTGTCTAAACCTAACTGACTTAAAAGAAGCTGACGAGATGATTCTCTATTCTTCCCTATAATAAAGAAACAAATGAATAGTAATTAACGCCTTCTCTAGCGTCGTGTGTAAAGAACAAGACTAGCTCATTCAATTTTAACTATTTTTTCTCTCTCCTTAATCCCTTCTTCTTGCTCAATAGTTTAATATGAACCCACTTATCAATGTATGTATGTCATTAGTGACGGAGATAGCCCCTAAGATTACAATAAGAGAAGCTCGTTATGAGAAGCGCAGTACAAAAGGCAATTAATTACCGCAGCATCTGCTCACCTTACTCTAAGGAACGGTAATATCTATCCGAATCTACGTACAGGGCACCGCATTATGTACACAGCAAATGTTAGACAAATGAGTCAACTAGAATTGTGCTAAAATTCTATAGATAACATGTGTTATTGACTTCTTTTGTAGACATTGATCACTGAGCTGGCATCTCATACATTAATATCCAACTGCCTTGATATATTATAAAAACGTACTTCAGTAATAAAGTCGAACATTCTACAACAAATGACATGGTAGCAATTTATACTACATATATAATGACCAAATCTGACATTTATACCTGCTACTGCTTTGGCATTGTGAAATTATACTCCATTACCAAAGTCAAAAATCCTACAAAAACGTCACATTGTTGCGCCTGGCCATACAAACATATTGACCGAATCTGCCACTCTTACGTGCAGGTTTGTGGCTTGTGCTGTATATTGAAAAAAAAAATGCTCGGTGGATGGCGTACGAGTGCTAATTCTTAGACAGCATTGCTATTTACTGACGTTAGTGGCACCTCGTTCAAAGTAACTGACGTCGCTACAGTGACCCCGCGTTGTCAGTCTATTTTTACATGTGGGTCTACTGCAAGCTAGGTAATTGTGTCTTGCTCAAGGACACGGAGGTGAAACCTGGCAAGATTCGACCCCTGTAGCGCGATCGCCACCGCTGAGCCAGTAGTGTTGTAATTTTCTGCATTCGACTCCGCGTTGATAGAGTATTTAAATATTTTCTAGGCATTAAGATAAGCCTACTTAAATCTTTGTGGTATTCATATTATTATTAATATTTATTCATGTACCAGTGAGCAATAACACGATATTAAGCTACTGTAACACGTAGAGCAATCGATACAAATGAACTTAATAAAGGTAAGAAAATTTAGAATGCGAGCATAGTAGTAATAATAATAATAATGATAATAATAATACGAGAAACAGAAACGTTTTTTTCTTTGTATGAGGAACGTTTTAAGTGATACTTTAAAATAATGTAGTTCGTTTTTATATATCAGGAAAAGAAATATACGAACCGGGTTCAAAAAGTATTCGTTCGTTCACTGTAATTCACAATGCTATACAATAAAGGCAATAAACCAGCGATCGAACACATATAAAAAAAGTAAAAGAACGTCGAGATTTTAGTACTAGTTGGCCTCTATAATAGCCACTAGTTGGCAGTAACGCATTGGCTTTGTCTGTGAAAAAAAGACCGACAATAATAGTCCTCAAGCACATTCAAGTAATAACAACAATTATGGTAAATATTTGTGCATTAGCAGCCAAAAAAGCTGCCATGTAGCAGATGTCTGCCCACAAATCGATCACAGTGAAATAATTCGAAAACCACATTATGGAGTGCAAGCGGATTTAAATAGAGTCATTCAAGGATTCTAAATGAATATCAGTCGATTTTGCAAACGGCCATATAAATAGTACCAGTAACGGTATTTATAACAACCGATAAAGACAGAATAACATTTTTAACCGATAAAAAGGGGGTATGGCACGGGTAGGAATACTGGTAATACTATTACTATTCTACCCTTCTTGTCACCTTTCGTTTGATTTTTCAGTATACTGGTGGTTGTACTGGTTATTCTCTCTGGAGAACAGCCTTTTATTAAGAAAGGCGACACAGTAGGCCATAGTTAACCATAATCACAGTTGCTTTATACAGCAAGAGTAGAATGAGAATAATTTATTAACCATTATCCTCAGTTACACTTGAAAATTTCAAAAGTCTCAAAATGATCAAACAGGATTTCAGTTAATCATACAGAGAGTGTGCACTTTCTCCCTATGCGAAATAATGATTATTCTATTGTGCTATAAGAACATTACATCGGTGTTGTGGTTTTTCTATTGCACGAAACCGCACTAAGGCACAATGTAATCGTGTCAATAACGTCCCTTCCACAAAGTCGATCTGTCGTCTGCTCCTTTTGCAGCTCTCTACTGCTTCTGGCGGGTCGTCCTAACGAAGCTGAGCTAAACTAATCTGAACAGATTACTCTGCAATTCAGCATTCTGGATAGTTGTTCTCCTTTATCTCCTCAGCCTGCTCTTCCAAAACTTTTTCTAATTGAGTTTGCCATTCTTCGGGAAGGCTGTCACGCAAACACTGCATTTGCTCATCGCCTAATTTCAACTTGTCATCCAACTCTCGTTGCTCCATTATAAGCGCGGTTTTCATTTTGATATAGTGCTCGTAATCAGCAAACTGCATAGAAATTAACAGAGTGAGTTGGGAGAAAAAGTATATGGTACTACTATAGTCATGTTTACGAAGTTATAAAGGCATGGACGCCATGACACATAAGACATTTTCATTGTTTGTATTGTCTTTCGATTTTGCACGCTCCCCTTACACTTAGATTACGGACTGTAATGGTTATTTCCCACATAAACGGAAGACAATAAATATTATAATAATATTAACCTGTTCTTCATCAAAGTAGGATGCGAGTATTTCCGAGACTGCCTTCTGTTTGTTGTCGACATTCTCTTTCAACATTTTCGCCTCTTCGTGCTGCTGAGTTAACTTTTCCTTTTTCTTCAGCAAAGATTCCTATTATGAAGATAAGAACGTTATAGAAATCTTACTGATAGCACGAATTGCAGAACATGTTAAACTGATAGTGAGTAGTAAGGTGTAATTAAGGAATTTAGTATTATAATTGTTGGTTATAAAACAAGGCTCTTTAATCTTTTTGAAAAAATTATTTAGATGAATGTCATATATGAAACAAACTTAAGACCAATATTCATTTATCGAGGGAAATTAAGAAAAAGACGATGAAAAATTAATTGATCACTCACCCTTTCCTCAGGTTCAGCGTCGGAAGGCAGCGTAGCAAGTGCATTTTCAACACGCGCCAAGCGAGCGGAGAGTGACAGAAGTAAATTGATGATTTTGTCTACTTCTTGTACAAACGTATCGAACTTATTCTGTTCACGGTTGGTGCACACCTATTCATACAAACATCAAATGTTTAGAAAAGATAATTTTAACTAATAAGCCACAAATAAATAGACTTAATCTTATCACAATCAAGTAGGGATATAGTAAACTGAAAACTGAAAAATCAAGTAAATTATTTAACATTAACCAATTTTTTTTTAAAGATTTTATGTTATAAATTATCACGTAAATTTCCCTAGCATAACAAAACCCACTGCGCTGAACGTGTCGGGGAATGTTTTTACACAGTAGGCTCCAACTATCTAAGACTTCTTACGTTTTTTGCACAAGCCTGCACTTGTTTTCCAAGCTCCTCATTGGCCTTCATTTCCGCTTTGATCAGATTCTTAACTGTCTGCAATTCGGTCATTTTAGCACTTATGCTGGCTATAAGTTCCACCTGGAACAGCAACAACAGTGAATCAGTATGGCAATTGAACAGAAAAAGAACGAAAGGTCTGAGCAAAGTGCAACCAACCTTCTTTCTGTTAATTTCATCCTCATTTTCAATCTCCTCGTCCTCACTTATCTCACCACCCTCTACTTTTTCTTGCACCAAATGCAAAATCTTTGCTTTCGAAGCCGAGGTCTGATAGTATGCCGATGAGGCTGGCAACGTGGATGAGGTTGTAGTTGTATCAGTTCTGTGGAATAATAAAAAAATCGTTATTAACATTTGTCAACGTAGGGTATAGTAATTATTAAAATATAACACTCAAAATCTCGAACGTGAAATATAATCACGTTGCAGCTCTCAAATACAGCCAATAGAACACACTACAATATTCGCAAATCATTCACGTTTGTATGATGTAGTGGCAGGGTAACGTTAATTTTATTGCCTTCTCATGTGTATGAGGAATTTAACGCACTGTTGTATAGTGCAAGGACATTGGTAACGTCATTAGACAATATTGTTAACGTACCTCAACATTGAATCTTTAAATTATCAAACTATATAACTTTTGAGAAGAAGTTACAAGAAAATCAAAACAAATGACCGAAGTTTCAACTTTACCGAATAAATTAATGCTCTTTGCTTGTAAATTCAACTAAAGTTCGAAGGTACTCGCGTACCACTTGGATGGCTCTCGCGTACCACTAGTGGTACACGTAGCACGGGTTGGGAACCCCTGGTCTACATCAATAGGTAACAGGCGACTCTTGTTAGCATAGCAAACAGAAATCTTAAGTATCTGAGAATCGGTTACATCTGACGCGATAATGGTATTTCGTATACGGTCACAACACGCATCAAAGGAATCTAACGCAAGAGAGTTTGTTTTGTCCATAGCGTATCAAAACAAGCGTTAAAACTTCCATGGAATTTGAATGAAGTCACTGCCGAAATGACACGTATGAACGGTACTTAATCTCTATGATTTTACTACCAAAAATGTTAACTTGCTCATTGAATCGACTGAAAAGTACATTATGGATATAAAAAACGTTAAGTTGTTTTTTAGGACGAATCTACTTGAATTCCGGGCGTGACGAAGTCATTAATGACGTATCCACATGAGGTAATCCGTCTCAATGAACGACGTCCGCCACTCAACCTGAAACTACTTCGTAATCCGAAGTATTCCGAAGAACCATATTAGCGATCAGCGATTTACCATGTATATGAGGCCGTGTTGTATTGCACATATTGTTTGTATTTCCCGAGCGAGGTACTTGAACATAAATAGACGGGATGAGTTGATATGACGACAACAATTTCCACTTCCTATCGAGTCAGTCAACACGAATATAAATGGACTCAGACAACTACGTCAATAAAAGGAAACGTCGAGAACACGACAGGCCATACGGTATGGATAAGCACCTTATATGAACTGGCATGTCGGGCTGTTTGTCAAAACGTTGCATTCTCCAAACGAGTAAATTCAAAAATGGCATACCGTATGATATACGCAAACAATCCCTCGATTTACCGAACTCAAACACCGGATTCCAACTACAAACCCAAACTAAGTACAGAGTGTCGTAATCCAACTCTCCAGGTTATGTTACCATTTGAACACACCATAGAGACTTTCTTTGTGATAAATTATATATTTGCTAGTACAGTTGGACCTCGGATTTCGTCATTATCGATTCTACTGTCAGGAACAAATCAATGACGGGACCCGAGGTTCCCCTGTATGGAAATTTAGGAAAATATAACACAGAAAATAGGAATTTATGCTGATCAATTAAATGAAGTTTTTATACTGGTGTGTATTTTGCCACGCATATTTTAGTAATTTTATAACAGTACTATTGACTTGGTATACTTCACGTGTAGCACATAAGAGATCGAACTATATCAAATGAACCGCTATATGACCTCAGAAATAGTGGCATGGTTTATATGATATAGATACGCATTGGTGGAGATCAAGTTTACGGATCGATTGCGATATCAAGTTACTGTGATCTTTCTCTGGGGTACGTTTTGGCCACTGTAGGTCTTTATCATCTCGAATCAAGTTCACTGCTTTCAGTATAGTGTTATATTGCATTACTAATCCGCATATCTGACATGATACAGTTACGGTATGCGTATCCGACATTTATACTTTGTAAGTGAATGACTTTTCAGATAAGAATCATGATCAGTGATGCAGTGCTCAGAAATGTTAATGAACCCGTGTTGGATTCGTTACTTGTTGATCCGGATTTATTTGAAATAGTCAGTGTAATATAAAAATAACTAAGACACCTATACAGCGAGAGTTTATTCATTTGTCTTTAAACATCTTCGCTATTTCTCAACGGATATTTACAAAATTTGACACGCAGGTTCAAACGCGCCCCAGAATTATGCATAACCAACGAAAACCCGCACCCTGAGATGGATGGAATCCTACAAAGAGCCGCTCTAACGCCCACTATGCTTCAAAATGTAGGTGTAAGCGATGTTCAATTCAATATAGAATCTAAAGCTCTAAACGTCTACTACTTCGAACCAATACTAGGAAAAGAATAACTTTGCCTCGAAATGCAATAATAAATCTTGAAAACAGTTTCAATTCTGCGAAATCAAATCTAAAGATATGTCAATACGTCTAACATGTGATGGACTACTTTCAAACCATCAATAATATTGATCAAAAGATATAACTTATCATCAAAAGAACAAAACTGAAAGTGGAAAACTATGCACGGAGAGTCGTTAGCTAGACGTTCAAGTTATTGACAACAATTAAAGATTCGCTCAAACGTGACATCGAATTGAAATCTAATCAATCATTCGGTGCAGTACAGCATTCCGCCAGTACTGCACTCGAATAGCGACTATGTAAGCAAAAAGTATTGACAGATGACAAGTGCGGATGCCCCACGGATATTGTTGCTTCCGAAAAGCTAACCAAAATTACTCAACGTATGACGTAAGCAATTAATTCCTATACAAACTAAGCGAGTCGTTACAAGAACGAACACGTATAGTTCCAGGTAGTTAGTGACCTTATTATATACAAGTTTTATATATATAAATATACTGCACACCAGTATCGGCCTACAATTATCTCTGTGACCAAAACTATTTTAATTTGCCTCCGACTGCACTTAATGAGGTGAAAATTAGCGAACGGCTAAGAAAGCGACTAATTTCAAGGAAATGAAATTATAAGCTTGGAGCTATTTGGTGGGCGCGCAAACACGCCTCAATATCGAGTCGCGAAACTAAGAAAACGTGTCATTTTTATTTTCCTAAGCGGAAAATTAGACAGAAACCGTCATAATGATAATTAAGTATAATGTTATGCAAGATGGAAATACAAATTAGGTTTGGAGACCGACTAGGTTTACTGTCACGCATTCAAGGGAAATATTTCATGCGTGGTACAAACAGTTTCACACTGTGGTTGTGGATATCTAAAATACCAAATACGCGATCTAAAATTCGCATTAGCTAATATTCCAAACTGCAGTTTATGGCCTTCGCCTAAATATCGCTCTGTGAGATTATAAATAAATAGTAAAGTAGATTTTACAACGCGTGACGAATTCTTCATTTCTTAGCTAACTTAAATTCTAATCCTGTGAGCCGATTACTCAAATTTAATCATGTCATTTACATACCAGAAATTTCTGTACATGTTGCCTAAGTTTCGTGTGAAAAAAATGATTTACTGTAATAAAAATTCTCCACAAACCAAAGGACAACGGCGTATGAAACAACATAGAGATAACAGAAATATACAAGGTACAAGATTAACTGTGGTCCCTCCAAAAACCTGATTAGGTAACGGTAAAGGTTAGCTGACCAAACCCCAATTTATTTTCTACTAATCTAAGACAACAGTTATAACTAAGTAGGGTAGTAACCTGTTTTTCCAAGTGCTTAACCAGCGTTGCCGACAAGCGCAATCATAAGGCGGTGGGGGTGGCGTAGTGGGGGGTGACTGGTTAAATGCCGGCATGACTGGCGTGGTAGCAGCATAAATTCTTCGAATTGAACCGGGCGCCATTGCGTTTGCAGTAGTTAAACACAGCATGAAATTCAACAGACGCAGACAAGTATCGCAATGTTACGAGACTATATATACTATTTTTACTGTACCAAGAAGCTAAAAGTGAGGTGCAAACGATAAATATAGAGTTGCATAACAAGTATGAGCCAACTGAGGTGCTCCACTGTATATATATAGTCATTATATCAATTCATTACAGCATAACTATCAGCCTATCAATATACACCTGTCCCACATGAAAACATTAAGCCAGAGGGATATTTACTGCAGCTATTCTAGAATCTAGACTTTAGACACTGCTACACTTGCAACTAATTCATTAAACCAATAGCCTTACTGCATTTGGATATCTTCTTCTAATTATTTATAAGCTTTATAACCCTAATGGCCTACTATATCAAGAGTAGATCTGCATTCATACTACATCGATAAGCTATCTACTCTCCGACAGTTGAGCGAAGATTGGTAATAAAGCTACATAGACATCGTGTTATGTGCTCGCGTGTTCGACGAAGAAAAAAAAGGCGCGTTTAAATTGCGAGAAAAAATGCCTCAGCATTTCATCGCTTGTGGTTACTTTCGAAATTCTTAACGTTGTTTCTAAACGAACTTTAAACAATTACAGTTTTATCGTATTAAACCGTTACCTTATTGGCACAGGCTCTTATTAACGGTTACACCTCGTTCCTCCCGTTACATAATTAACGATCTATTAAGCGGTAATTAAGTTTTAATTTCGAGTCTTTACTTGTTACTAACATTAGGTTGACCAACAAGAAGTAAACTCCCCCTTCACCGTATTTAATAAAGACTCAGCTACGCGTGTCATTGGGTACCGAACAAATAGTAACAGGGAATGAAACGGCGTTCGACTAAGTAATAAAACGCGTTATTGAGAAAGGTAATTAATTTGGCCAGACTGAGTTTCTCAACATGCGAGAAAGTGTCTGTACAAACCCTATAATTTCACTTAATAATATCATTTCATTAACAACTTCGCAGAAACTAGAGTACTGCAGGGTAGACAACCAAGGCGGTTACGTACTAAATGCATTGCGTAAACGAATAGTTGGCATCAGGATTTTGCAAGGTGGTCCAAGTTTATCAGCATCTGGGACCGGAATTAATTTTGAACGGGCTGCATGTACACAGACTCGGAATATTTCGGGTGATTAGATTATAAAAAATCAGGTTAAGATTTAAAAAATAATAATGAGAATTCATTTTGTTCAATAGGTTTTATCTTGGCAAAATAATTTTGTAGTTGTGATTGCAATTATTGAATAAAAGTAATTAAATAAAACGAATGGAATCTAGACTAGAAAGGCTACATACCTAATGCATTACGCATATTCTGCGAGAATAAATAAAATCGGAATCAGTAAACAAATTAAAACCTGTTATTTTTCGAACTGGGGCGATTTGATGCATCGATTATTCACGGCCCGTCAACTAATCTTTTACCGAATCTAATTAACATTTGAGGAAACTTTATCGGGTGCAGTGCATCACGTTTGAACTAAAGTCGTGCCCTGACCACGTGTGTTGTAAAATATTAACCTAAATAATCGTAACGTAAGCAAAATCAATTTTAAATATTAACAGTCTCAATACAATACGGTACTGTATAATGTAATCGAAGGTATCACATGTCTGTCATTTTGAAAATGTCATTTCAGATATTTAGATATACAGATCAATTGAGGGAGATGACACGGCTGCATGAAACGAATTCTAACACGACATACGCTCCTGCAATAAACTAATGTAATTAACGGGAAATACGCCATCAAATGGGAAAGGCAATTAAAACAACTGATAAACACACAACACTGAACATGGCAGGAAAGATAGCGTGTATTTGTTAATCACAATACTTCCCCGATATGCGCTTACGACTAGAGGCTAAACAAACAAAACCTGAAGGCTGAATATAATACTGTACTACCTTATCATGTACCAGAGGAAATAATCAATTTACACACAATATACGCCGAGCAATCCATATTTACTGGTATACTTCATTATTCGCTTATGCTGCACAACGACAATTACTGCATCGTATTTCTGCACAGTCGACTGCAGTATAGCTGCATTCCGTTTTGAGTAAAATAGGAAATTGAATCGGTTGCATTGAAGAGCCTTTACGGCCTACTGAACTACACATTCAATCATGTACAGTACTGTATATAGCAAATTTTCTTGGACGACCGCAGTGTATTCTTCTACCAAAGCACACGAATAATTAAATTTCATTTGCTGTCATGAGTGTGATGTGTTTAAACAAGGCAGGATATAGTGTTATTGGAAATGACGGAAATTGCCTGGTAAAAATTCTATGATAAAAGCAAGAAAAGCCGCGCACATAGGCACACTATGAATTGCCAAACACCACAGATGAAGAAGCCAAGCCGCATGTCGATTTATCATCACATAACTCCGGATATACAATACATAATAGTATTGCAGACTAATTCCGGGTTTCCCTTTAAAATCCAGAATTCAACAACGTATTCTATAATAAATCTTCTATGAGATTTCTTAGATATTCATTTTGTTGAAAGAAAATCACGTGGAGGACAATCTTTCCAGTGTCAGCATGACTATTTTACGACATATAACCTCTGACTCCCGTTAAACAATATGTTTTTGAATTATACCACAATATTTTATACTCCAGAATACTTTGCAATTCGAAACAGGATGCATCAATAGCGATAAAACTTGAACACATTTATAGACTGCAATATCAGTATCAGTTCATCTGAGGTTAAAATGAAATTGCGTATGCCTTTGTCTGCAAACCCTAGCGACTCGTATCAATGGGCCGAAGTAGATTGCAGCGCCAAAATCTGCGATGACGCTTGACAGAAGGGTCGGTTCTGACATCAGCAATATTGCAAAGCGGTCTAGACGACATACGGGTCAACCACTTAAATCAATTTTAAACTATGGAAATATTTCTAGCAGCCATCCATCATCAGGAAGTAAATCCCAAATATTATGCGCATAACAGAGTGCGAGAGTCACGTCATAAACGTGGTTCGACGAATAAGCCAAAGTGTTGCTGTTCAAAACAAGTGTTGTGTTGTCAGGGAAACTTTACAAATTCGTATTACTCAACATATTGATATAGTAAACGACAATTCAAAGACTTGCACAGTTACATTGTTAACTCTGCCAAAAGGATTTTGAATTTTGAAAAATGGTCCAAAAGAGACCAACCCGATCAAAATTTTGCATCTACATTTGGTCAACACAGGCGATTTCGTAAATTTTGTAATTGTAATTGTAACAATTTTCATTAAAAAAAACATATAGAACATCACGAGAGATCTTTTTGAGCAAAAAATATTGAGCGACACTGCACTGATTTGAATACAATATCCCCCAGTTCAAGTACGGTTACTTGAGTCTCCTAGAAGCCCCACACAATGGTGACGCAATTCGTATACAACTCTGCTATCTTTCAAATTTCAAATTACATTTGAGTAGTTTTAAAGAGTCAATACTCGGAAACTAATGGATCCTCTACCGCACTCCTCACTTTCGCTCCTTTGTTTTGGCCTAAATATTTGTCAAAACGATTTAAATTCGGCATTCTTTTAAAAACGGTTACCTGGATACAAAACAGCTACAACCGAGAGCCAGATGTCAAATTGGACGGCTTTTTAACAGAAAGGGGTAGGCGGGAAAGTAAATTGTTTCGCAAGGTATTAAATACAATCTGAATGAACTCTTGCCACGCATTAACCGTTATTACGTTGGAAACAGGTGCCTGATTCCGAGAACATGTGAAACACTAAATAGGTTTTGTTAGCGAGAATAATGAGGCGCAGCGAGATCGCAGCGGAAACGATGGATGCATTATCGCCCTGGCGTTAGAACACAACGCAAACTAATACCGTCATTACGGTATTTATCGCATTCGCTGTCTGACCTAATTATTTTGCCTTTCATTAGTTTTAAGCCGATGAGAAATGGCGTTCGGAAAAAGAAGAACATTGCAGCATTAAGATCGGGGCTTTCTCTACGCAGCAAAAATATATCGAATTAACTTAAATCTGATATACAGTAGGTCCCGACTTAACGTCGTGGACAGGTTCTTGGAAAATGCTACTGTAATTGAAACGGTGTTAAAAGAAACCAAACCAATTTTACCATGGGTCCAATGAGATAAACAGTGCACGTTCAGCGCACATTGTAACGGGGAACAATTTTTGCAAGACACGGAGTCCGGAGCAATTCGCTGAGCACTTTCGTATCGCATTCTATATTGATATACGTTTGTATGAATATGGTATACTTTACGTATTTTATTCCCCATAAACACTGTAACGAACCGACTATACTCAAAGACCTATTGCACAGTATAAATAAATTAAGAATCTTCATCGCATATTCAACACAAGACTAGTTAGACATAGGAAATATAAAAGTTTGAGAAAGTTGCATCGAAACTTCAAAACATGTTGTCTCCAAATGAAATTCATGCGTACATCACGCATTATGAAAAATGGAATTTTCATACGTGTTTTGGACAATATCACACAGACGGAATTCCGTTTTCCAATCGGTTACGTAAGCACATGACACGATATATGCGCAACAACAAGGACAGCGGTTCGGTTTTGGGTGGCTAAAACACATTAAATATGAAAGTGTAGAAGTGGGGTTACTTCAAAACTGCGTCAGCGAAGGACAAAGGGTAACTTTTGGTTGTGTGCATAAATACATTGCATTACTGAAATATATTTCTGAAAAGTATAATAACATAAGTGCTACAGTACATGCCGTGGCAATAATGACTCTCTATCACGAAAAATGGTCGCATTTATTTGACTGTCGGTTTGAGCGTATTAATGATAGTTCATGAATTGAATTGAAAGGTGTCCAGGGCAGGTGTCTCACAGTAATATATTTCCAATATGTACATACAGTATTTCTGGGATCCGCCCAGTGCAGGAGGGGATAAAATCATACTTATGTCAAAAACATGAAGCAGGATATATACCTATAAGAGCATTCCCATTAAAGGCTTACCAGGAAAAGGCTGGGTCACTCTGCTAGTGAAAATGTAGGCTCGAAGTACTATTGAATATTGTTCGTTACAAACGATGGGATTTAACACTCTATTGTAAATTTGTTACTCATAACGACGTCATATTACAAACAAGGTTACTGGAGGCTGATCTTCAATATTTTTAACAGTCAACATTTCACCCCCGAGTTAACTCGTTCCGTAATTAGCTATTACTAACAAAGTGTGAATACCGAGGATAGATAAGTCATTAGTTATGTGTGAATTTGCTCAGCAAAATATACTGGTAGACATAAAACGAGAGGTTCCAGTTCTCAACATTTCTACAGTTCTATTTCTGAATATATATTATGTTATAACTTCTGTTGGCTTTGTTAAAAATAATCTTTCATCCAATTTATCCAAGGTCGCAAATAAACGGAATATAATGGATGCAATATATGTTTAAAATAGCTTATTTATGTTGGCGAAGTTTTTCTATAATTTTTAACTAGTCTTCTTAAGTGTTAAATGCCCACATCGTCACAGACTCAAAGGGTTAAACACCAGGCTTAGTTGAACCACGGCCCATTAACCGTGCGTAGCAGACTAATTCGGCAATTGGAAGATGCAGCTTTCGACACGGTACCATCCCACCTTCCTGCTATTTAAACACTTATTCCGACACGTATAAGCAATACAAAGCACTTAAATTACGCTAAATGAGACCGGAATTCAAATAGCTGCTTCATACAAGAGGAAACGGAAATAAGATGACATCAAATAACGATAAAAATCTTTTGCGGAAGGCGCTCACGCAAGTCGTTACCGTTTGAGATAATATGCGTATATAATGAGCGCGAAGATTTGTTTGTGTTCAACGGATCTTTGCTGAATTTGATACGGAGATGCATTCCAGAATGCATGAACAAATCTTGGACCGGAGAGGATGGAATCCTACTTAGGACCGCCCTAACACACCCCAGCAGAAAAAATAATAATCTGGACACATCCATACATGAGCTTTCCCGTTCAATACTTACAAGGGTGAGGCAGAGGTCTCTCAGTATTTACGTAGATATTACACCCAAAGTATTGAACATTTTTAAATAAACATGAACCAAAACAAATTTCCAACGTAGTTAAACAAACGGTAATACCGATTGCCGATTAAACTAATTTCGAAGACTAACTTGGTTACACGAACGTTTTATATATTTTAAGTATACGCCGAATGGTTTAAAACTTAATCGTCTTTATTCGCTTGATTTTGTGGCTATTAGGCTATGGAACGGAAGAAAAATAATTACTGTTGCCAAGTGTCATTTGAAGTATATCACATTGCCAAGAATATCAATTATAAACTGACAGATACAGAAATTCCCGATGTAACTAGCAAGTAACTGATACCACCTTTCACTACCAATACCGATACTAATATTAAACCAGCATTCATATTCATAAATGAAATAAATACAGATTTTCATAGTTGAGATGCTTACCAGTTTGACTATGCTGTTTATGCCATATTTATGTATAAATTGATTCCAGCTGATCGTTAATCTACAAGGGTGGCCTTCAGGAGCTGGGGGGAAGTTGGGAACATATTTTACGGGGCCCCAGGTTCACTATCACGGTTTGTAGAATCTTAGAAGATATAAATAGAATATATTACAGACTTGCTTTCCCTATGGTAGAATGGAAATTTGGCCTAGATATGTTCAGTTATCGATTTTTTACCTGAATTGGTCCATAATTAATCTCATTGCATTATTCGAAATATCCCTCCCTATTTTCTACCCACAATTTCTAATTTAGTAGGTCGTAATGTAGATCGCTGAGAAACAACTACCGATAATCACTGCGAATCTTAGAATAACAAACATGCAACGAAAACAAATCATAACCGATGGCTATCTTTTGCAGACAACAATCTGTCATGGCCATCACGTGTCAATGCAAAGACAAGCTACGGAAACATCGCGTTTAATTACTACCGCGAACGCAGCATACCAACGTTTCTATCGCATCGTGCATCTAGCCGCATACCATTCTATTTCGACAGTTGAAAGATGAAGTTAATACACGTCAACAATATTAATACTAAAAGTAAAAAAGGATACGCAAACCGAGCGAGTTCGCGAACGTTTCGGGTTACGGAAAGTTTCGCGGAAGCTAAAATGTGACACGGGATCGTCAGTAATCTTTGGGAATCTAAGAAGCGAATCGAATGGCCTAATCGTTTAAGCGCTTTGAAAATGAATATTAAAATCTGGAAGCTTCTCGCCTACATTCAAATAACGCATACAGATTGAGGCGGGTGTTGTGTTAGTTGGTATCTACAGTAGAGATAAGAATTTCGTGGAGGACACGAAGACTAAGATATCCTACGTAGATTCATTCGGAAATAGGATATACAGTACAGTAGGGTCTCGAATAAAGTCGAATGGTGTAAAATCGTTCTATAATAACGTTACTGCGAAAAAAATGAAAAAAATACGGATTTTTCGAATAGAAAGTTCCTTAAAGTATACCAATACATATAAATCCGACAAGCTGATGATAATGGAATAGACACCATATTTAGGATTGTGACCCCAAGACTGAGGGAGTTAACAGGAGTTCTAAACAAGAAATATTTATTTACGGATGGTCATTCAGTGAAACCAGGATTTCAAAGGTATTGCCGTCCAAATGAAACACCATTTTTTATGTCAAGATAGCGATGATTTGCCAATAATAAAATCAAGAAACCCGAAAAATATTCCAGGAGCTCAATTTTGTTGTCGCTGTTCAATATGTCCTCTTCTTAACACATTAATTATAGACCTATGTGCTACCTCCGAAAACAACAAACTGCACCCAAATCACTCTGAATATGCTGTAGCGACAAGAAATAAAAAAGTGTTGGTCGTAAATTCACTAACAACACACCACTGCCATACCTGCAGCTTGAGGGGAACTTAACAAGCCATCAAAAGATAAAAGTTTACTTAGAAATATACCCAATGACATGTTATTTGAATACCAAGGCGAAAAGGAATTTCATTTAAAAGGCGTCAACAACAACTAAACTCGTCTACCGAGTAGAATAATGAACTACCTCAAGAAAACCACGTTCGGTCACGGCAAATTAAGTGAATCAGATGGCAGGTACTAAGAATTGCCAACCAGATGAACTCTCTTTCAGCGAGTTACATACGAAATAAAAATACAATTATCTGTAGCCTACGATCTAAACCGTTTGCAAATTAGGCTAATCCGCAACAACGCCAACGAAAATGGCAGTATTAGATTTGGACGGTTTCATTTGATTCACCGTAATTTAATTTAGAAATTAAGTTGTTTCTTGCTTAATTAGCGCCGAAATATTCAGAGGCGGGTAGTAATTTTCGAATTGCTCAGAACGTTAGAGTTTCGCGATTCCAAGAATTAGACTTCGTTGAATTTTCTCTACATTTTTTCTTTAATGAAATGAGCTTCATTGCCGTGACATGCAATCTATTGGTAAATTGACGTCAAAAAAGTAATTTTATATTCCATTAGGAAACTACTATTTAGACTGACACTGTGACCATGAAGTAATTGGTACTGTCCTATTGCACATTATAAAGCTAGCATGCTAGATATTTCCAGATAAACATAGAACGACACTTTAAGTTTTATACGAAACACTTGGATATTCCTTCGGAGCATGTTATAACTGTTGACGCATGTAATTCATAATTTCATCAATCATAATCCAGAACTTACAATACTGTATTTATTTAGTGGCCCCCGGAAAAAAAACACCACGGGCCCCTGGATTAGCTCAATCTGCGGCCTTGGGAATCATGTCATAAGGCTGTCGCCTCCACAGCACAGTATATCGATTATAATTGGTACCTGCCAAGGCGTTCCAAACACCACTGCCACGAGAATTGAACATTCTCTCGATTACTGTATTAACCATATCACGGCTAAATAAAGTAACTTGAGCAAAATTACATATCTGATAATAATTTTCGACTTTGATCGCATGGTATATAAATCACTTAACATCATATTGCATCTAGTCACACGGTTTAGTAGGCATGACTACTCGAAATCACACAGAAATTATTTGATT
Organism: Halocynthia roretzi; assembly: GCA_013436055.1. Lineage (NCBI taxonomy): Eukaryota > Metazoa > Chordata > Ascidiacea > Stolidobranchia > Pyuridae > Halocynthia > Halocynthia roretzi. The sequence continues at coordinate 255,309 of QRAM01000048.1, read as the reverse complement.
CTACTACCACACTCGTGCACAATAAGTACCTTTTAACGGACAGGATAGAGATGGCTATGAGGGGTGAAGGACGACTCATAACCAGCAACTTTTCGCTAGGTATCGGCCGCCCCTTCCTGTTGATGGATTTAAAATACATAATTTAGAAAAAAAACATCGAAAATTCAATGAATACATACCAAACCTAGGATAAACTATGGATTTATAGTAAAATAAACTATATATAAATATGTATGCAGCTAGAGAAGTCTGAAGGTTCGAAAATTAGTTTTGAAGGAGCTGACTTCGACAGAACTCGAGTTTACACAAGGGACGAGTTTACTCGGGTTTCAGAAAACTATCAAAATTCGTTTTCAAATCGTTGATGAATAAGCTCAGTATGTACACAGATATAATTCTGGCTTCAAAAAACTACCAGCATCGTACAGCGGTGTATATGCTAGAAAATTTATTTTGAAATAAATAAAAATGAGTTCAGGTAAACGCAGTAAAACAAAAGCCGAGTTTAAAAAAACTATCGACAAGGTATAGTCTATATTTTTTAATTTTCATTAAATAGTATCAAACTTCAAATAGTATTTTCTATTACGTCACATTGATGATTACGTCATAGAATAGGTTGCTCCGAATAACATAGTAAAGTAACTTGAAACTTTCTGTAGAAAGATTTAAAATATACTTCGAAAATACGTCTTAAAATTAAATGCAAAATTAATGTTCTGTATAATGTATTTCAGGTAGGCGTACTTAATTACGTCTTGCACTGTTCGAAACCAAAATACTCAAGGTATCGATTGTGTTGAATTAAAATTAGATTTGTGTTCGGTCGCAGTACTCTATATTCCTCAGAAACAAACAACCGGTATTATAATTCACAAAAATTCTATGTCAAACTCAAGCACTTGTCTTGTTCCTTTTAATTAACATTCGTACCGACATTACTGCTGTAGCTTTCGGAACAAGGAAGTGTTGTACGGTGCGACAAACTAATGATAACGCTCAACGAAAATTACACAAAGAAAACATGTGGTGAGACCACCAATACAGCATCAAAGTTGGAAAACATGTGAGTAAAGTTGCATTTTAACATTTTTCTTGCATTACGGTTTTTCTCAGAACGGTATGCAGGACTTGAACCGTAATTATAAAACCATGTCTATCAAGCGTGATTCCTCGGCCGCGCGATTTCTATTTCTAGAGTGTTAAGTGAAACTGCGCAGGGTATAATATTTCTTAATTTTCCGCTGAAGTTCAACAATCGTGAGATTACGGAAAGGTAAAGGAATTGCGGTAGAGTGTAATCTGTGATAAAAAATATACCACACAACACGAACTTTACATAGATAGTTCAAATGTATTGCGCGTTAGTCAGACAAAAACCGCAAACCGCCACAAATTTTCAACGCAATGTCACACCAAATAGCGAGGTCATAAATCACTTGCTATTAACATACTACGGTGCGGTATAAAGCTATGGCAAAACGTGGAAAATCACAATCTGCTGGTTACAAGGTAAAACTAACATTGATTGTCGTCAGAGATAATTCCAATAAACTACCGGTATGCTCAATACGTAACCATGGCGAATCAGCCTTTAGGCAGAATATTTGGAATCAAATGTAGTTTACACTATCCCGGAATTATGAATTCTTGAAAAATGGGATTATTGTGATTATTTTATTACAGTATATTCTATTTATCAGTCTCTGGAAAAAGTTATGACCTAGGAAAGAGGTTCCCATACTTCCTACTAAGTGCAGCCCTAACTTAAAGATAGAGTCTTTTGCAGAGGCTTGAAAAAATTTAACAGTATAATAGGGTAAAGCATACATGTATTTGTAGACGAACTTTCACAACAGGCTAATCATTATTTTTACTTGTTACACTGTCTTCACATTTAATATTTCCAATTTTTGAAGGGCTAATCAAGTACTTTTTCTATATTTGCATTGCATTATATACCTAAATTTATCGAGAATTTTACCGCTACGTTTTCCATGAGGTTATAGATTAATATTCAAAGGTTAAAAAAACTTTTACGTAATGCAAGCAGATATTTCTTTAATAAAGTGAAGAATCGCTAAAATAGTGGAAAGTCAGATCGACAGCCCACGGGTCATTGCTTTAAGCTTCATACAACCCTTTGCTTTGTTAGGTCGGCTCCCTGAAAACCGCTTTAATTAAGGGAAGTGACAACACAGAAGAGATATGAAGCTATTTATCAAAATGCGGAAACAGCTTAGTTAGGTGTCAAAACTAACGGTGCATAATTACGAGCGGAAAAAAGCGGTTAATGGCGGTAATGGATAAACTCAATGCCAAGGGCCAACAAACCCAAATCCGGTTTGAAATCCAACTCGGGACAAACACCGTCTTGTTTCATCAACTAGTATAGACAAAACAACGATGCTATTCCTTTCACGATGTTGAGGCAAAAATGACAGCTTGTACAAAAATAACGTTAGTGATAAAGAATAATTCCTTCACTTTCATCAAACGAGCATGTTTAGCCAAGTAGAGATAAAGAAGAATGATGCGTTTGGGCTGACATTACATACTCCATTACAAGCGAGGTCAAGTCTAAGCTATTACGGGTATAGGCAATTTTTCACCAGTAATAGCTACAAGTCACTGCAGTCATGCAAGTTAATGAGTTAGATGACGACCATACACAAGGATACACCTGTGTTAATTGCTAGCGGGAACAAACGCAAGGTAATATGTACATGGACGTTGTAATTGATACAAATGATGCGAAATGTAGAAAGAACTATAACCAAGCATAGCCTTAGTTTGACGAATCATTTGACATATACACTACTTATACAGCAGACAAATATAATGCAATGAAATATGACTCAACAATAACCATATGCAAATTCTGTAGAATGAAACCAGAGTTCCCTACCCTGAATTATAGGGAACATATACAAGATATAATATAAAAGGGAAAGCTAAAAGGATACTACAAGTACCAAGGTTTTGTTCGGGCTAAACTAGAATGAAAATTTGCTACGAGAATGACACTACTTCCAGATAACAGGGTTTCCAATATGAACCATACGGTCGCATTTCAAAAGGTCAACAAATAGAGCTAAAAAATTTGCATTGAGTTTCTGTTCATTAAACAACGAATACTATTCTGATTGGGAGGCAAAAGCAACATGTATTTTCAGATTATCTTTCCGAGAACGTAACTTATGGTTTAGGAGGATGGAATTACGGGTACTCGAGCACAGACGTTCTTGAAGTATGATACATGGTCCTCCAGTGGCAACATGAGATTATATGGGTCATAAGTTAATTATATGGCCATTCATTAACCTCTATAACTATATACATAATAACTACAACAAGAAACAATAAACTTCTAAACGATTACCCTGTCCATACATATAACCCGAAACGTGTCAATCAAGTTTTTTTACTGCAGTTACTGCATATTCTCCATTACCATTTACTTTTTTGGTGAAAGTACACAAAAATATGGGAAATGAGATATATCCTAGCCAAAACCGCAATTGTGTGTGATGGGGACGAAAAAGGGGAGAACCAATAACCCGTGTACCTGACCTTTTGCGTCGATCAAGTTACACACCGATCGTTAGATATGGATAGGGAATTGTTAAAGTGACATTTGAATCCACTGGGAAGCACTGCATTTGTTTAACGTCGATCGCCAACTATTTCTGCTTAAAAAGACCGAAACTACATGGAAAATCGTATGTGGATTTTGTTGACGAGCAAATAAAGTACTTGATCAAAATATCGCTATATCAATTCAAACGATGCTCTTTGTAAGAAAATGAATACAGAACAAAGCAATATTAGGTAATCCTTATTCTCGTTTCTGGTTAACGAAAGTAGCTGGCCGATTAACTAGCAGTACTGTAATTAGAAGCACTTGAAACAGAGTATTTAACGTTTGTCAACGGAACTAAAATGTCAATTTTTTAAAATCCCGGTACTAAGCTACGCTTTGAGTTGTTTGTTCAAAGATAAAACATGGAATCACATCGCGATTTTTCAAGTGAGATTACGTCATGTGAAACAGAAGAAAACGACGGGAGCTTTGCTCAAAATACAGCAATCTGATTTTGGTAGTAGTGATAACAAGCGATAATTCACTTGAAAAGTACGGCAGGAGACGCCAAAGAAGTAGAGTAGAAACAACTAACTGTTCAGATGAGGGACTTGTTGAGCCGTGGTTTAAGCGAAAAGGCGATGATTTTGTTATTTTTTAAATACATGGACTGTTTGAACGAATATTTCCACCGCAAAAACAATTCAACCAATGAATTCGTTATTTTACTATTCATGGAACCACACAATAGCTATAAACCAACGGAATACATTCTCACTTCTTGAATACGAAGTACTACTGTACAGTACGATATTGAAGCACTTTAAACTTGTAGGTATATAAATATATACCTCTCCAAATAACTGTATCATTTTAGCCTCTCTTACAGTCAAAAAGCCTAGCCTTCAAGTGTCAATAGCAATAACTTTTACAAACTTTCTGACGCAAACACAGCATTAACCAAAAGTAATATTCAAAAACCAAAAGTTCAACAGAAGCTTAGTCAATACAGCTATACAATATAACCATGGGTAATAACAGAAAAATATGGAGTGTCAATGTGTAGTGTAGTGCAGCACTTTCCGTCGACATAAGGTCAAAAGTATAATCTTGTATGCTAACAGCATAGCATTACATAATATCTCTCTACAGACAAAACACCTGGATGAACATCTCTGAACTGTCTTACTTCAGATAGATGGAATTCCTTCACAGATTTAGCATCACAAAGTGCAATTAGAAGGAAAACTGTCTGGTCAAAATCAACAGGTTGTCAACTAGCATCACCAATTCCTTATCTATTAACGCTACAAATAGACAAGGCGATGCCATATTGCACTAAAAAGTACGAACTGACATCCCCATAGAGGTTTTCAGAGTCAACATGCTAAAAAAAAGCTAACGCGGACTAAAGGTCTGAAGAACTTTTCAAGAGTAAACAAATTAATTAAAAAACTCACTTATTTTCACTGTTTTGAGAATCCTTTGTTGGTTCGTTGTTTTCTTGTTTGCTACCAAACGCGGGTTTTCTTCGCCTGTACCTTAATCCCGCTTCAACGATATCGTGCGACGGCTCGGCGAGGACTCCTTGCATGTAATCGAGCGTTTTTTTGTTAGAAGATGAGAGTACCTGCGAGTGATCGAGTGTAATTCAGTACAGATCTGGGTCTGAGATTAGCTTTACCGTCTCTACTGCTCGAGTTTAGAAAACACAACTCGGCTAATACCAACCTGAGCTAATGATTTGTCGTTCTTTATAATGGCACTGGTTAGATTACTGGGTGCGAAATCTTCCATTACCTTCGATGTTAATAAGAGAGTCTGAGGTGTACTTGGATGCAAAGCCTGCTGAGAAAAAATTAAATAAATTTAGTACACATGCATAGCTAAAAATCTAGAACCTAGAAATTCTTCAGTATTCACAGCAAATGAAATTGACAATATGGTACTGTACTGTACTAATGCTTCATATACTGGTACTGAAATACATACTCTAAGTTAAAAACGATATTGTGGATTATATTAATTGGAGTGCCTTCATAAGTCAGCGCTGAATAACTCTTTTGTCCTGTATCTGTGACGTGATTAGAGTGTCATGGGGGTGGCTATCTTTATGGCGATAGAGTAATAAAAAATAAACCGGACCCGGAATAAAAAATAAACCTCGTCTGGAAAATCCTTCTTCTCTGGTGATTCCTTTTGAAGAGAATCAGCAACCTTATCTGCCTCCACATCGGCAACGATATTGTCCTCAGAAACATGAAAACTGTTCCGCTTGCTGGCTGGAGCACTGTCGGATGAAGAATCTGTTCCTAGCAGGTATGTCTGCTCTCTGAAACAGTAATACCATCTTTTAGCAAATTCCACAAAGAATAGAACTAGATTATAATCCACAGATGATTTGTAAAAGGTAATACAGACCTGTACTTATTTAGACCTGGAATGTTTTCATGAATTTGTAGATGAGGTATCTTTGTCAAAGATTCCGGAATGGTTTCATCATTACTTTCCCTGTTTGGAAAATAAGAATAATGTAATTATTTTTAAAATGCCCGGGAGATAATTACATTAATGTAATGGTACAAAAATATTATAACCAAAACATGTTTCCAGATGTTGATAATATGGAGAGAAAATTTTCAACAAAGAGCTATCAAAAATCATGGTAACAAAGCACCAATATGGACCACTTTTAGTAACTAGTCACATGGCTCCACTTATTTCTATTTGAGTTATGCATTTATTAGAAAAATACACTATACTTCTGGTGATCAATGAATTTGAAAGAACATGGGTGATTGTGGGCATAGATGGTAGTAGCCGACACATCGACTCCTGCCTTACATACATACCTTTGTTCCGGCTCTTTAGGTGGACTGGGAGGAGGTGGTAAATCTTCAATAGTAATGGGAAATTTTCCCATTCTCCTTAATTCTTCTCTAATCGTTTCGCTGTCAAGAAAATCTGAGGTCGGAGGAGGTGGTGGTGGTGGAGGTAGAGGCAACATATGATCGGAATGGGAGTATTTTGATGCTGATTTTGAGCTTGACGGAGGTGTTAACCTGCGAGATCTCTGAGCTACAACAGTACTCCTTGTAGGCGACAGACTAATCTCAACGGAAGTCACGGAAGACTTTTTCCTACTCGGACTCGTCACGGCGATCGAGTTAGAGCCGGAAGACGAAGAGCTTGATGACGTTACACTCCCTCTGTCGCTCTTTCTTCGTCTTCTCGTTGGAACTTGAGGAGATGGCTGTTCTCTGAAGGATTCGTCTTCTTGTGTTTTCACATTCCCTCCATCCACTCCATCAGGATTCACTGAATTTTCAGAGTCTTCAGGACTTACTATAGGTATCTTGATCATCGGATCTGTGTTCCGAAGACCTTTGGCTATTTTATAAGTACCCGTGTTAAAGTTTGTTTTCTTCCCCATTGGGGACAGTGGAATTCTTAGATGGCTCTTTTTCGTTTGGTTCGACATGTCGACCGGATCTGAAACAAATTATATTGTACTTTGATATCACTGAGAATATCATGTGTAAAATGAATACAGTAGTACAATAACTATCGCGGTAAATGTCAAGTCATTACTAATCAGCAAGAGCCTGCTATGTTTGAACTTCATTATCCTTGCTAAAAATCAATCTTTCAATCAACTTGTGGCTATAGATAAAATCATCTATATTACAGAGGGTTTCCTAATTTTGAATTTATTATATTTATATCAACTGCATAACCCAGTGATTCTGAAAGTCTTCAGTCCCGTTAACCTCCACAGATTTATCATAAAATATTATTTGCCATTACTAAATTTTAAAACTATTCGTAATTTCCATATTTCTCTATGATTTACATATATATTGAATCATATGGATAATTTATAATCAAATTTCATGCCCAATGACGGAATTATTATAATTTTAGTAATTTCCATATCACTCTGTCCATTGTATAATTTTACATATACAGTAATTCATTTGGACAAACAGCCAAGAAACCTCCACTAGGAGGCAATATTAAAGGGTGGTAAACATACATCAAATATTCGGCTGGCAGTTGAAAAAGACCACTTATTTTTAGCCAAAGAACATAAATATATCTTTCATCGTTCATCATTTTTTATTAAGACTTACACCTAAAATAATTCATATCGCTGTCAGGTAAACGATTCACCACACTTAGTATTGAAATAACCATTTCCAGTTGTTGCCATTTTTTTAAACCCATTCAATAATAACGAGAATTATGGTAGAAATTGGGTTCTCAGTTCTTGCAATTCTTGGCAGAAGCAGTTCTTGGGTAGAATTAATAACTGGCTGAGATATCGAATCCAAATCATGTATTGATCCTATGCTATTTTTCACTTACCTTTTTCCTCTGGTTGATTTATTATATCAGGTAAATCTTTCTTTCCAACAGAGGACTTTCTATTCTTGTTGTTCATTTCAACTTCTGACTGATTGGCATTCTCCTGCCCTAGGTCGTCTTGTTCTTGCACGGTTGGAGGATGATTTACATGTCTAGAAACAGAAAATTCATTGGAAACAAATATCAAACAGAAGTAGTTAGGCTTAGATAGAGACAAATACTCTTTAACGAAAATCAGTTATAAATTCATCAGACAAACACGCGTTTTGATAGAGATAATCATAGAGTGTAATTTTCATTAATACATTTATATTAATGGAAAATCATTGATTGATATGGTATGATAGATATCAGAGAATGGTAAATAATATTCAAAGCCATCCGGTAATATAGCGTGATATCCTGGCTGTTATAAGTAATTACAATTCCTAGCACTTTCCAGCTAACAGACTGGTAATTTTTATAGGTGTAGCAATGTAGTGAAACATGAATTTAATCAACATTCTAACGCTGATCCACTAACACTAATGCCTACCGTTAAAGAAAATTCTAAATGTTTAATAATGTAGGAAATGATGAAGTTATGCTGCAACTTTTTCTCACTGATTGCGCAAACACACTATATTCCACTAACAGGTAGCGTAAAAATTATAGGAGCAGTCACTATCATGAGGAGGTTAAACTATCATCATACTATCATGTCTAGGGTGATGCAAGCATCCATTCATTTTGCTAGCCATAAGCAATTCAGGCATTACACTATTACCCAGATTGAGAAAATAGAAAGAAGTTCAAGTAACGATAGTCAGGTACATCGGAAACCCATACCCATTTACATCCTTATTCAAGGGGCATTGGGTATGCGATGGTAAGGTGGCAAGATAACTGTTTTATACTATCCATTCTCAATCACTTTTTTATTATATTGCTTTCTAGTTATCTTATTACCTGTAGGAAGAAGCACCAAACGACAGTGATGAGGAGGAAGAATAAGACGAAAGAGTGCTGATTGTCGTCACAGAAGATGCACTACTGCTAAAGAAGAATATTACCACATTATCCCTTATAGACATGGCATAGAAATTATAGATAATCCCATTAGAACAAAATAAACTGATGACAGAATTAAGAAATGCTATTTAATACTCCATGAAGCTAACATACAAACCTGTGCGAGTTTCTCTGTCTTCTGGTGTGAGGAGGATTGACTGCTGTGTGAGGAGATGTCCCTACTGTAATTCCACTAGGGGGAGATGAAGGCTAAAAGACATCATATTAAACTGAATACAACAGTTAAGATATTTCAATACACCCTTGGGATATAGGTTCATTTGAGCTTCGTATACCAGAGCAGTGTTCCCCAAATTGTATTTTGCAACACATTCGCAGGTGTGCTGCCAAATTTTCATTAAAAAATATCTTAAATAACGTTCAAGATTAAGGCTAGCATATTTTTATTTGTTGCTACTTGACTATACCAGGTCTGCAAATAGTTTTTATAGTATAGGAATGCCTTATTCCAGTATAGATTATTGTACAGTGATAGCAAGGTTGCAAATAGTGATAACCATTTTTTTTCACAAGCGTGAACCTACATGTGGACTGCCACAACATAAAGAGGTTTGGGTCTTGACTAGTAGCCACTAAGATACAACATTGCTACTTACATTAGACTTGACAGTTTGTTTTGGACTGCCACCGACCGAATTCGTCCTGCTCCTGCTGGTTGGAGAAATATCTTTGGACTCGGGATACAGGTTACAGAATGCATTCTTTGGAACGAGAGAAGTAGTAGATCTCACTGAAATATATTATTAGGTTAATTATATCTACATTGTAATTCATGTAATTCACTTTCATTTGAATGAGTGAGATGTAAAAAAATTATTATACCATTCAATCAATAAATAGTAGAGTCATGATCTCATATAGAATGTCATAACTAATAGTCAAATGCAATATGCAGGCAAATCAAATTTCTATAATGTTAATGAGCGGAAGTGTAATCTCAAAAGTTAAATCGTTGCGTTCAAAGTTCATTTATTAAATTTCCTTGACCAGAAAATTCTTCGTTATCGTTTGATAATGACTGGTATATGAATTTCACTGGTATATGAATTTCAGTAGTTGGAAATCACAAATTTATCCATGAAAAGCAAACCTGGAGAGGTGATTGAATCTGCTGTCAAATTCTCCAAAGAAGAAGACCTTAAATCTTGGGACAATTCAGACGAGTGTCTGGGAACTTCTTCCTTGACATCTTTACCTTTGGATGCATCGACATCAGCCTTGACATCCTCCAGTAACGAAGATGTAGATTTGGCACGGACTGGAAGATTTCTGTCAGTAAAAGAAGAGAATGAATATATCGATTAGGTATACATGGTGTAGTGTGAATAGACCTTTTTTCAGATATATATAATCACAAAACACATACATGCTTTACGGAGATAGGAATTGCAGGCACAATTCTATTCAAAGACCGAAGGGCAAAACCAAGTTTTTTAAGATTACTAAGTGAAAGAGATAAAATGCGTTGAAAGATGATATAAATAAAGTGAAATTTTTATAATTCCCTTGCAGAATGTAGTTTAAACTTCAAGTTACCTATCAATTTAATTTGATGACAACTGCAGCTGAAAATTGTAACTTGCAATAAACACACTCTCTAAATTGCAAGCATATTTCTGGGCATTTGAGGTATATTACTGTACGGGTATAACTAGGTACATTAAGTTTATGGAGCCTACTACTCAAAATCAAGATTTAACTGAATTATGAACACGCTTGTAACGATGCAACAACACAAAACAATAAGTCAAGAACAGAATTTTGAACAGGAAGAATAGTTCAGAAAAATTATAGAAAACCATCCAAATTCCAACCTTTGATTGGAGTTTGTAACAGAATACTGAGATATGATTTGCTTGAACGTATTAGAAGACGGTCCTGTGATCACCAATTCTGGTAGAGTTCTAGAACATGCAAGACATGCATAAATTCGAAAAGCATGCATTGTGAATTAAGAAACGCGCAGGATACGGAAGGGTGAGTGGAATTACCCAACATGAACATGCTGGTGCAAGACAAAGATTTTACGTCATAGATTTCTTTCTAAATCAAAATTACTAAAATCTGATTCATTCCCGATTTCTATGTAGCTAGTAATGTGGAAATATCTGCTTCAGAGATTTCATTAATAAGATTATAAATGTACATATTATATAATAATAATAAACACACTAGATTTTTTGTGGCATCATATTAACATTTAAACATTTCGCTGCATGAGCAGTGATCTATTACTCAGCCCAATATTCTTTACAATTTTTGCTTTTTTGTGTACATATAACCAAACAGTATCAAACAGTATTAATCTTTGGAATCAAAATTTGATTACAATCATCAGAGTTTTAATTTCACTGAATAAATTAAATTATTATATTTGACCTAAAGTAAGAGAGAGTTTCCAAATAAAGTATCTAAGTGGGAGAGTTGCTAAACTCTAAACGTGATGTGGATAGTTTGGTCTCTTTCTGTATAAATGCATCGATTCATTGATTGAATGAATTTCACTACAAAAGAATATTGATCTAGTTTGGTTTTCAGTAAGTGACATCTTGCACTAGACAAAATGCTCTTACTTGTAAAACATGATGGCTAATAACAAACGACGAGTAACACGAGGTTTCAATACACTGGAAAATTTGACTGAATTTAAGGCAGTTTAGTAAACACATTACATAATGTAGTGGAATATGCTAAAAAATTATGTAATTATATTCCCAATACAGTAGAAACCGCTTAATAAATCCTCGGATAATAAATCCGACCGCATATTAAATCCATTTGCCTTGGGACTGAACTTTTGCATTAAAATATACCTGGTTAGTGAATCCAAAACCCGCTTTATAAATCCATTTTGTTCATACTAAGTATTCCATTTTCTAATGAATATTGTGAACAAACTGTCTTAGTGTAATCTCGTTCGATCCAATATGTGATTTGCCAATCTCATCAAATCGAGCGTATTCAAACAGGGATTATCCTACAGTTTCCAAAAGGTATCGAGGGATTATGTTTTATTCAATGAAAATAAAAACAGATGATCATCTTAGAGTGACATTTACACCCAAATAAACCTCGTTGTTTGATCACTTTTGAGAGATATTGAAACCCCACAGGATGGAATAGAACCAACGATTCTAAGTTGTTTATAATTAACAAAATTATAATAGACAATTACAACAGTGTATTTCTATTCTGGTAGTATAGCTAATGTAGAATCTTCATTGAAATTAGATTTTCATTATAATTAATAATGACTGAACATCATTCCTAACCATTCCATAAAATTATGTACACCTAACAACATTAGGTATCTTGATAATTTACCTCATTTTCTGAGTCCTAATTTGTAGTTCATCACCAGAATAGCTTGCTTTTCTGAGCTGCTTCTCGCCTGCGCCTCCTGATTGCGGGAAAAAATTAGAAGTGGACTTTGCTCTTGATGAATATTGATTCCTGAAAGTGAGCACAATTATGATATATTGGACACAACATTTCTACTCGATTTACAGTAATATTATTACTGCGCATACATCTTAACGCTCCTCCCAGTTTTTCTGGAGTAGAATCCGAGGACTGCCTTTCTTGCATCCATTTTGGTGGCTTCCGGATCTTGCAACCTCACTTGAGGATTCTTAGCAATGATCTCTGCGGGTTTCGTTGTGCTGGTCTGTTTCGAATTGTCCGGACGCACCTCAACCTCTATCCTCCTGTGCTCCGGTGAGGTAACGAAGGAATTGATAGAACTTTGTGAGGATGTTAGGGGACTGTTTTGAAACAGTTTGGAAGACAACTGCCTGGAGTTTGCCTGGCTGCTGCATAAAGAGGAAACATTCAGTTTTCGATCCTACCTAGCTTCTACAATATTTTGACTTTCACTTCTTATGAGAAGCTGAATAAGAAACTTCTAAAGAAGTCTACAATTCCACTCAAGTGCAATATCATAAACTAAAAATGCATTCATTCAAACAGTATTGAAGCTGAAGGTGAAGTACAGACCTGGCAAAAATATTCCTAGGAAGCGAACCAGCCTTGTTTCGAGTAAATTCAGAGATCCGTTGCACCCGACTAATGGTTTGACCGTGAATAGGGACATGCCTGGTAATTGGTGCAAGAGAAGGGAAGAAAAAAAACATGCAGTGATGGTAGTAGTGAATGACAGATACAAAGATAATAAGAGCTTATGCAGAATATTATTTTGTTTTGTTTTTAAACAGGGCTTCTGAGGTTGCATAAATAGTATGACCTTATGAAACTTTATGCTAAGTGTTAACTCTTTCAAATCCTAATGCTACCCTAAGGCTGAAGTAAAATTACTTACAGCCTGCAATTATTAATATTAAATATATAATTTCCACTCATGGATTTATTGCATCAAATAAAAAAGAAGTATTTTATCGAAGTGCCCCGGGGCCCCCGTGAATTTTTCCTCGGTTACCCATGTCTCTGTAGACATGTAAAGCATGTCTCGTTGTCAGCTGCACATACTCTAAGCCCAATTACAATATACAGTTAACTGTTGATCACCACTGGGCATACTACCATAGAAATACTGGGATAATACTATAACATAAATGAAATTTCCCCAAAGATTTAGGAATTTGTCATCAAGGTCAACATAACTTCACACACTATACTATGTATTAGAAAGAGAAACTGATGCAAGTTAGATGTGAATAACACAGCACACAAATAAATATGATAGTTAATTCAAACGTGCAAGTCAGTTTGCATTCATACAATCACACTTTACTTACAGATTTGAATCTCCACTCCTGCCATTAATCATTTGAGAACCAGCTGATTTTGGTCTGAGCTTGGAGCTTGGATTCTGTTTTGCTTCATGATGACTTTCTGACTGGGATGGTACTTGGAGGCTGTTGTTCTCTCCTGATTTTGACTCGGATGATACCAAAGGAGCGCTTCCTTGCTCAAGCTCATCGCCTTGAGATCGTGACCTTTAAAAGAATGTGTGTTGCTGTTATTGTTGTATTGTGTTGATAAGTTGCAGTATGCACACACTGACAATAGAGCCCACTTGAATTCCATTAGTTCATATGCTGAAGTGTCTTTCAAACACAGGTGTTTAATCACAACTTATTAAAGAATTCCCAATGTATAACTGCGCAAGCCTACCGTTCATTGTTACTACAATTCAAGGGTACATTGTATTCATTCCCTCTTGGTAAACCTCCAGCCATTAGAAGTGATGCCACATTCAAACTTGATAATGCTAATTGTCCCACCAAGTACATTAAGATATCAGACAGATGAACTGAAAAATTATTCAAATATTCCCAGCATTTTCGAGGGACATGCTATGTTGAATATGGCTTCCATGGGCAAAGCCTAGGAGTCGCTCTGCCAGTGAAAAAATAATAAATAGTTACCAATCAAACTGTGTATGATGCATGCCTTAGAATGCAAAAGGTAGGTGCAAATGCAATTTAATCGATATGATGTCAAGTGCATTGGTGTCCCCTATGCGCAAAGAAAATCTGAGCAGCCTTCCAGGTAACTATTACATTATTTTCATCCCTCCTCTTGCTAATAAAGGCCTTCATGTATCTAATACATTCAAATCCCCACCTTCCATGAATAAACTGAACGTGAGGTGTTCTTTCATCCACTTCCATAGGAGATTCCAATTTTGAAGAGTATTCAAACACACGCCTCCGCTGCTCAAATGTACGGATGGGTGGCGAAAGCTCAAGATCTTTTCTGGTGAATGACGTTACTCTAAGAACCTAATAGGAGATAATCACATTAGAAGAGGCTGTGATTATATTTATATCTGATTAGAAAATGAAACAAATTCTTAACCTTCTTAGACATTCCTTTGATATTATTTCTGTATTCTTCAGGATGAGCCATAAACGCATCGTCCAAATCTACTTCTGCATACGATGGACTGCTGCCGGGTGGTAAAGTTGCCGATCTTCAAAATGAATAAATATATGCATATAAATATAATGATAAACACTAGCAAGTACTGAATGACATACTTAGTAGTCGTTGTGTTATAACATTATAGTTTAATCGAATACTGCTCAATCTAATCTTTAAATACACTTTATTCAGCTTAAAGAATGCAAAGAATTCTCGTACTTTTTCCTCGAATCTCGACCACTACTTCTTGATAAGTTAGAAGACTCTTGAAGATTGCTGTTAGATATCTCTGAAGACTTTCTCATCTTTTGCATTTCACTGCTTTTCTTTGAGTGCTGAAGGGCCTGCAGAATAGAACTGCGACCATATTCCAACGGCTGCTGAAGAGAAACCGGAGGCTCACTAGCGTTCATCGGCTTTGCCAGTTCTTTCTCTATTTCGTCGGAGAGACCGTCCGAACCATGATAGATCGCCTTTCTTGTTTTGGCGTCCAGTGAAGCCTGGCTCTGATGATGATTTTCACTTGCCTGTAGCAAGTTCCTGGAGGGTTTGTGCTCCGCGTTAACGCGATCTTTCTCCGACGGAGGTTTCTTATATACAGAAAGTTTGGTGGAGGATGGGTTGTCAGTTGCAGAATTGTTATCGTTAATCAGTACATTTGAGTCGGATGATTTACTCCTTCGATGAATCTAGACGCAGATCAATTAACAATTTTAAGAAAATTACAGGCGGGCTTTGGTACATATATTTTTAAATTGAAATTTCAAGTAGGGATCAACTTTAAAGTCGTGGAACGGAAATAAAACCTCCATTGAATACATGTATGAATATGAATATGAACACTATGAATATTGACTTCACAAAATACCTCAAGGAACGAAATAAATTTTGGTAAGAAAGGACCAACTGTGATTACAATTATACGAAGTTTCATCTAATGATGACCATCAAGCACTGTTAACAGCAGATTGTGCAACAACAAATATACACATTAACAATGTCTCGTTTAATCAAATAGCTAGATAGTAATCCCCAATACACAGAGGAGCCACTTAAAAAAATATCCAATAGCAAATTAACATAAGAGTGGTGGTGGCATAACTGAACAGAACTTGAAATAAAAATCCAATACGAGTATCCAACTATACCTGTGGTGTTTTCCATATTTCCCCGTATTTACCAGAAGCACGAGATCTCCCTAGTCCTGAAGCAGTATCAGCACGAACAAATACTCCTAGAAATAAAAATATTGATACTTATAAAACAGACGTGTACGGGATACATGATGAGAATGAGTACTAGTCACATTATCTCAATGAATTATTCACTTGTTGACTCACTTGGAGGCAGATCATTTTGTGCATCCAGACCATCTTGCTTTTTCAAATTGGCCTGCTGCTGTTGCTGTTTCTTCATCATCATTCGGGATACATAGTCCAATCCAGCAGTCTGATCCGGCGTCTTAGAAACAGGATACGTATATGTATCCTGCAATAAATTGAAATAGTAGTTTGGAAGTATAAAGCCGGTTCTATATATAGCTATATATATATATATAGAAATCATTCAAAAGTTGAATATCATCTCAAGAACTGAGGTCACTATACGTTTCTAGATGTTCTCAATAGAATGGGGGAGATCTCTATTATACAGAATATATAAATGAAATTTAAAACTTTCACAAATGTTATGAACCAATGTGGTAGGGCTGTTCAATGAGCTAAAACGTAATTTCACTCTGCTTCAAGAAAATCTAATTCAATGCAGATGAAGTCAATACAGGCATTGATGAGGAACCGACCTTAAGATGTTCATACTGCGTAGAAGGGCCATCTTTATTAGTAAGTTCTTTATTGCTCTCGACTTTAGATCTCTGCGATGGAGGAGAAGAGAGTGGCGTTGTTTGAGGTGACTGAATTTCGATAGGCTTGGCTACAATACTTTCACCGCCCTTTCCGCAAGCCATAACACCATAGACCCGGTGCTGTTGTCGCAGTGGAACTTCTGCGGTCTGTGCAGAGCATACAAAATTCATGAGAATTCACAGTTGTAAGAAACAACCATGGCATTTTGTTATTTCTTTTTGTTACCTTATGATTTTCGGACACCGGCGTGGCGATACTCGGTGAAACTTGGAGTACTGGATATCCCACAACAGTCTGCTGGGTTTGTGAATTTGAGAAGACAGGTACCTGGCCTGTGGGACTTCGAAGAGCAGCCAGAGAATCTGTTTGGGACTAAGAATAAGAATTGTGGTTAGTCTGGTCCTAAAACTGTAGTTTTAGCAACTAGTCAATATGGTTGTGATATTTTCAAACCTATCTTCCGATGACAATCCAATAATTTTCCATATAATACTCTAACCCTGGAGCAATGCCGCATGAGGTGAATGTTAACCAAAGGGTGAATAAAATATTTGGAAAATTAAAATTAACAGTATACATAAAACTATATACAAAATACAACATAGTAGGTGAAGGATGCCCAGGCTTGTTTTGAGAACTAGTCTGCTACTGCAGATCTCTACACAGAATACCTGAACAGTAATCACCTGTACACGTTGCCTTGAATTGTTTGAAGAATGAGAAGCTTTTTGATTCCTCAAATAAGCAGTTTCGTTTTCCTTCAAAGTACTTATCGCTTGCGACGAGATAATTGCAGAACTCCCAGAAGAACTGGTTCCTGGGTAGCTCGAATCGTCAGAATATCCGGCATGACCCTCTTTAATAGTTACTATCCCGCAAGCGGGGTCGAATGAAGTCCTGACTATCTTAGCGTCAGCTGAACGTAGGTCTTGGTCCTGTTGTCTGCGTTTGGCTGAGCTCTCCACTACCATTTTCTTGCTTTGTGGCAAGTCCTGGTGCACAGCATTGAATTGACTACTAGTCAACTTGTTTATCTGTGTTTGGTTACCTACGGTATCCTGTATGTGATCACTATTGGCACTAAAGAATTGTTGGCTTTGGACTGGAAACTTTTGCATCATGTAATTGACCTCTGCTCTCTGATCTTTCAAGGATGATTTATCGATTAATGATAGTGACGCTGGAGGAGAGCATGACGACCTCTCGCTCATGTTACTATGCGAACTCCTCTCGTCGTCTCTGGAGCCGGACGACGTCGAAGACTTGGATCTGTCACGGTATTGCTGCCTCCATGGTGCATTGGATTGATTGTGCCCGTCGTCATGATGCTTGCTAGACATTTTGTGAAGGTTTTCTCTCGAAGCTGACAGTTTGACGTTACCTGTTTCTTGAGCGGAAAGTTTTTCGAAAAGATCTTTTTTCGAACCCACGTTTCCTACGTGCGCCTGCGTCGGTGAAGAATTCTTCCTAAGAAAGTTACCGGTAAGCCCGTTGGCAGGCGAGTTTCTTGAACCGGCCTCGTATAAATATTCCCTGCTCCCCAGGCTATAATGCGAGTCCAAATTGTCAAGACTGCCTCGAGAGCTCGATATGTTTCCAGAACTTTTAGAGCTTGAGACGCTCAATCTGTTGCTGCCGTAAGAGTACGAGGAAATGATAGAGTCTTTGGATCCATTGTATTCTCCTTTAAGGGTTGATTTCAAGTCTTCGGACTCGTTCCAGCCTTTTGATTTTCTTCTGTGCTGATATGTTGGTTGATGGCAAAGGTTGGTCTGCAAATAGGGCTTGGTATTCTGGTGGATGGCACTACCTGGAGATCTCATGTTTCGATCCTCGTACACGTAAGATGTGGGTGAGGAGCACGCCGTGTCAAAGATCTCTTTTTCGACTTCAGAATGTTTCGATGCATGCCAAGAACTTGGACGATCAAAGTTCCTATCGGTTGCTCTAAAAATATAAGAAATAAATGTTTGAATGAACGCATAAATCAGGTTTCTATCACGTATGAATTGATTTAAAGAAAACTAAGATGAATATGGTAAAATTATTATCAGACTAAAATTATGTTAAACATTATTGCCAATATTTTGAACCAAATTTACCCATTCATTCAGTGGAATTATACAATACTGTATAATGCAATATACATCTCTCATTGTAATAGTAGTAATAGTACTTGCATACTAACAGATGGTATTATGAATTATTGTATGCATTTTTACTATCAGTAAATCACATCACGAAACATTCAAACACGCTTTACCTAGCTATAGGACCCTATGCTATAGGAAAATTACGGAAGTGACAAACACCTGACCTGACTCGACTGGACATGAATTTGTCATTATTTGTCTTACTTGAAAGTCTGATAAGGATTAACGAAAAAGTAAACACTAATAAGCGGCATTACTTCCTGAATCATATAATACATTTGAACAATTTCCTGAAAATGGATTATTCTAAGAGTGAAACAAGAGTTCAATCACCGCAGGAACAAATTACAACACGCAAAATAGCTTGGAGCAATCTGTAGTTGAATCATACGATTATTCAATGAGAAAAAGGTGAAGAAAAATATTGCCAATGGTGCTGAATTACAACTTGGACTATAAAAAGTAAAGAAAAAGAAAATGAGAAATGCTTATTAAGCACTTTGCGGATACAACCACAGGAATCTTTCGGATCAACACGTTGGTTTGAGATGGGTGTGGTGTCAAAGCAAAATCACTCAACATCATGCCACATAAGTATAAAAACGTCGAGTATGTGTTCATAAGTTCGGAGATAGCATAAGCATAAGTAAAAACATTGTGGACTGGTGATTATATCTAAGAGATATTGGTACTATGTACTTTCAAGTTACTTAGGGATCTGGCGTATCAATTTGCTCGAGATTGGCTATGCATTTTCTAGCTAGTTAGTGGGCTTCGAATAACCGTGAGAAAATTGAAGCTGTTTTCTAGTGTAATTTAATAAGATTATATCATTTATCATATTTTCAAGTTTTTAAAGGATCTAATGAAATTACCTTAAATAGTCAGTAAAGGACCTTGTTCCTGCATGCCTGCAACTTACTAATGAATAATACAGTGACTGATGAGACCTCATGAGAACGGCCAATTTCAAAAGGAAGCTCTTGAAATATATATGCATACTAGTATACGTGATACTGGGGTATTTTTATATGAATTTTTAATAAAGGAAAGAGGTGACTTATAATTGCGAATCTGTTGCAATCTCAAGTTTGTTCAAGAGACAACATTATTTGATTTACAATAAACATGCACTACACGAAAAGAAACACTTGAAACGAATCTATACATCAACAGCTTGTTTGCTTGCCATTACAATTGTATTTTATTCTACCTTCGGTATTATATTACTGTACTGAAAGGCACGATAAAGTTTGGAATGTCAAAGTGCAGACCATTGTTTATTGAATAAACATTCTTCTTTAGAATTCTTTTTGAAAGAATAAGTACAAATCAATGGAAATCTGAGACTCTAAGAAACAAAAATCCATGCATAGACACCACCATGTGAGGCTGTTGAAGACAGACAGAAAAGATTGAAATCTAAAAGATACTTTTTAGCAACAGACAGACATTTCACATGATATATGTTGAGTTTAATTCAGAAAGAACAGGAGTAAAAAAGCTTGGTCATCCAGTATAAAAAAAAAACATATCAGATATCCAGTTAAACCAGAAATGTCAGAGCTCCGCACATTATACATCACATGAACTGACAACCCACACACAAATTACCTTGTACGGAACGATTTTTAAGACAAGAATTTGCCTTAGGCCAATGTGAATTACGGCCTCGCCTAAGGAGATCTGATCGGCAAATAAATATCTAATATGAAGGTAACAACATAATAATGAGATAAGCACATGGGCTACCTGATGGACAGCTCTATATTTAACCTGTTTGACCTGAGGTTTATGGACAGGGGACGGTTAAAAACGAATAGACCTTATGCGAATCCTTGAATCACTCTATTCCAGACATAAGATAAACAGACATGAGATCATGTCTGAATGCTTTCATCAGCAAAAGCTGATCGTTCAGCCTGAAAAAGCTTTAACGACCAGCAAAAACAAACAAGCTTTATGTGCAAAAGCTGGTCTGAGGGTTTTTAAGAGTCAACAGTATGTGAATAGCCCTAAGTTGAAAATGGATTGTAAAAGTCAATGCGTATAAACGTTCATAGCTAATGGCGGATGTATTTTCTACTCAATATCTACTTTATTTTACCTCTTCATCTGACCAGCCTGAACATACATACCAATTAAATCGAATTAATGAAAGACATATGGGCTAACAACTTCTTCTATACTAGATAGAAATAATTCCGAATATCGCATAAGCTTCTTCTACCACATATATTCTGCAACCTGTCTGAAGTCTGTTTCCTCTCTAAAATTAGCCTCACCACAACAGCACCATGATTGAATTTTTCACAGTTTGAAAGAAATACACCAATTAAATGGAAATTACATATCATCTCGTTTGAATTCATCTATATTCAAGATCCAAGTCAATGTCTATCATGCAGTCAGATAGCTAATCACCCACCAGAAATGTCAGAACATCAATACAACTCCGCGGACAACCAAATATTAGCTCCCACAGTTTAAAAGTAGTCAGCACAAATAGAACTACAAAACTACAAATAGGACCAACTCGATGAGAATACAGAAATAACACTAGGCGAAATATGAAAGGCACGCGACCTCACGCTGTTGGAAACCAGTTAATAAAAAATGTGGGAGAATAGAATTAAGAGGGCAACGACATTCTATCGTCAAATTAGCAACACTCTCCTTCGTCGTGTACAGTATACTGAAAACTTAAGACAGCTTTCAAAGTTGTCTGAAATAAGTTCTATAGTGATAGACAGAATTCTAGCCTTGTTCTGGGCTTAAGTTTGAATACATTTCAAGCTGGGCAACTGACAATATCCATCTGCTTACTGCTAACCACCTGAATACACATGAAATAGGAGTACCTTACGTACTATAGTGAGATTGATTTCACTTAAACGGTATCAAGCTATCGTGTTTCCAATCATCCCATGCAAATACACTTGACGCCACTAGGTTGGAAAGTGCAAGAACGTGATTAGAGGCATATAACACGATCGACTGACCGCTGAAAAAGGTGAGCAAGAAATACTATTCCATACTAGCACTTGTTGGCACGCTGCTTTTGGAGAAGTTCCACCCCTATATGAAATATTAATTAGAATGCTTTCTCATTACTGCAACTGCAACAAACGCAAACTGCACAGTAATAAAACTAATTATCTGTATTATACCGAACAAACCAGGCGGGTAAGTAGGAGTGTAAGCGCATTACGGCGCCACGCGCGCAGTCTAGCGCAGGATTTTTAATCAAATCTAATGCACGTTCATTTCATCAATTCAACAAAAATGCAATGAGGCAACTAGGTTATAAGCCCTTACCAAGTTTGAGCACTAGCAAAGTACCACAAGACCGTATCAACGTTATTTACAGAGTGCATACCATAGCTCTACAGGTGGAGAACGTAGAGAACTTCGAAACAACAGATTCGAAAAAATTGAACGATACAAAAGAATCTTGTTTTTGCTTGAGTGCTAATGAAATATCACAGACCTGAACGCCAAGTTCTTTCATAGGCAAATGAAAATGTGCTGCGCTAGACGTAATCCAATTGATTTACAGTAATGTCTAACATTACTATAGTGCGTATATATACAAACAGATACACTACATTAATATCAAACAATCTGGAAACTATTCCATTGATCCAAGTGTGAAAATCCAATCTCGCTTGTATCCCTTATTCCTCGAAATCGCAAAACCGTTACCTCGCGAGCATTTTCGTAAGAAATTAACCAAGCGCTGGTAACTGCTACTGTTTCATGCTGAGATGATGACACAAAGAAAATAAGCGGAATGATTTACGGGCGTAAAATTGCGAACGGAGTCGCCTGCTGAGTTGACGATGGCCTTACATACATAAACTCCATCTAGGCATGTATCTTCGCCAACGAACTGTACATAGCAGTGATGCTCTGACGTCCACTAAACGGGCTATTCCAGTATTACGTATAGGAAAAAATTAGGAGCCGACATAAGAATGACGTCATGACCCAGTTTCAGATTGGCGAAAGCTCTTAATCCAAACTGATATAGGATTCGAGTTTCAGAATTTCCTAGACAACGTACTCCTATTCCCCTAATTCAAATCCAAACATGAACTAAAATCAACTAAACCTAACATACCGTGTTACCTTCAACCGTTTATTGAAATAGCGCATTCCACGAAGCAGACTTTTGTCTGTTTAACATAACACACTTGAATGATCAACATAAGCCTTAAGCCAAACACAGCCGATTAGAAAAACAAACGTTTTCAATTCTGAAGGCTAAATTTGGATTACGATTTGAAAGTATTGTATTAAAATGTGGAAGTAAATTCGGTCCTATTTCATTTTTCGCCAGCTGACATTCGAAAAGGGACTTTCAGGAAAAGCCTCTTCCCATAATGTAATTCTCATATCGCCACGCAAAGGGAAAAAACAATTTTTTTAAGGCCTGGGGGTATGCACGCCTCTCAATTATCTTATCTTGTCGGAAAAGGTTTGGTGTCGGTTTTCGCAGGTGATTCACTGATACGAATTTGAAAAAGTCCACAATACGGTGGTTATACGCTTTATAGCTTCCTTAATGTTACTTACACAAAGAACAGTACGGTACACATCAAGAACAGCAATGTTTTTACATAAGAAGTACGATGAAATTATTCTTGACTAGACACTGGCACTAAAAGATAGTACGCATTACGGGTCAGGCAAAGGCTATCGAATTAAATAAACCATTAAACAAATCCATTGAACGGAATCTTTACAGTGTAAGAAAATAAGCATATCTAAGTAGCTATGGGTAAAATATATACAGTTTTACTGCACCGCTACATTTCACGACGCAGAAAAACTCAAAATTAAATAAAGTTCAATCACACTATTCTCTTAACTTATGATACAGTCCAACTCCGTTATAACGCGATTGTTGAAGTCCATAAAATAAAACTTAGCTTAAGACTTAGCTGATTGACGAGCTATATGCAGCTATGTAGATACTAATTTCGTCATAAACGTTGTATCACGATTTGTCCACAAAAAAACTATTGGGGAATGGTTAAAACAAATACAAGAAATAATAAGAACTAGAGCAAGGCAGACAATAAGCTCAGTGTTGATACGATATGAAAATATTTGACCTTTTACCTTGATCTTACCTTCCAAGCACCTTCTAACTAACTCTATAAAATTTATTCTATACTGACTAGCCGCGATTACGACCTAGACGAATAAACTAACTTCAAACGCTTGAACAGACCAGACTGTTCTGTTCGTTCAGAAGACAGGTAAAATCCAGAGGATGTAAAATTTAATACAAGACTTGTAATGTGTCATAAGTCCATGAAACCAATAAAGATACAAAAGGACATACATAGAGACACTAGATTTTTTTTCTCCACACATGTCACAAAATTGAAACGCTATCCTCCGCCCTTTTCATAGAAGACGATTAGGTTTTACCTTATTAAAAATAAATAATTCCTTTCAGAGGTGCTGTCGTCGAGGACTTGTACAATAATAAACTGGAATCAAATATCACTTCTCCAAATAGCATTCCAATCATAACCTCTCTTATGTTTTCTAAGGTAAACACACTCGGGCGCATCGCGATGATATCAATCGTCTGCAACACGACTAAGCTGAAGTGGATTCTCACTCGTTTAAACTTCTATGTATATTCTGCAGTGAACAATAGAGACATTGTTTGAAAACCTTAAAATAATATATCTTGAGCATAGTTGATTAAACTTTCCAAATGGGGTAATAAATCGCAGTCAGAAAATGGCTACGCTTCACCGAACGGTCATGAAAACACTTCAAACTGGGAATGCTAATAATTTTCGTATATTCAAACGAACTTAAGATTATGGCCACCAACAACAGTAAACACAACATTAGATATGATCACGACCGCCAAACGGAATAACTACGAAAGAAATAAAGTTCAACAGGAGTACATATGTCATGTAGGGAAGCTAAGGCAATAATAATGTAAATCCTCAATATTACATCCGCCAAAGAGAGTACTTAAATCGAGTAAATCGATATCACTATATACTATTGAGATATAGTAATACGCCAAACTCCGTTACAGTTTCAGTTGCTACTATTTTAAGATCTGCAACTATGGATCGATTATCCACAGTATCACTCTCAGTACTGTATATTTTTCATTCGATTATTTTATCAAAGCTTAACTTCACTTTCTATAATTCTGGCGTAAAGAGTCTATAAGACCTACTCTTTCTTTCACCTCTTATATTGTTTTCTGGATACGATGCATGACGCATGACAACGCCAATTCATCACCCAAGTAAAGAAACATCGCAGTGTATATTGTACAGTACATAAATAGCTAGGTATGTTTAAATAGCAGAGCTAGTTCTTCCTCCTCATAACAATGCGAACGGTTGTTGCAAATTATTCATCATCACATTGCCCGCGTGAAGTCTTATCTATCCCTTATGTACATAGATCATGCCAGGAGAAAAAGTTCACCGAAGGTCATGAGAAGCGAAAGCGACGACGGCATAGAAGTAAATATTGATCATTTCCTATTTATTTCTAACCGAACCGAGGCTGAAGACTGCTGTTCAGCAAAAATGAATTATTTCAGTAAAATTTAATTTTTCCACTACCACTTATGATAATTTAGGCATTGAATCAGCAGATAAATTGGGGACACTGAAAATATAATCTTCCAAACATAAACACGAGTCCGTACGCTTTGAGTAAATTGTTTTTATATCGTTCCTCCCTATCGCACCTACATACCCTACTTCAGTTACATGATCCATCTGCATAATAGCATATACAGTAGTAGTATAAAACCGATTGGCGAATTCTAATAGCATTTAATACAACGGAATTTTCCTTTACAGTTTGTTGATAGCTTTCCTTAGGCAAGATGAGAACATAGCAAGGCTTGCAGCAAGTTACATTTAATATTAATTAGTGTACTTGAAATTTATCTGCATTCCATCTTCGATTACCTTGAGGCGAACCGTGTATATTATTGATACCTTATAATCTCTGTTATATGATACGATTGATTATAGTTCCTTTCCTCTTTGTGTCACATCTGTATAACTGATTAGACTCATCTTGAATTTGGTAGTTTATTATCGAAAGTCAATTTACGGCCGAAACCCAACTGTAGATAAACATTTTCGGTTACCAAATTAACCAGTGCTTATTGCCAGCTTCCCTCCACTCGTACCAAAAATTCATTGTTTTTTCAGATACAAACCAGTTCGAAATTTTTGTATCGGAGGATCTCCAAAAGGCGCTAGTCTAACTGAATTAAACCTAGAAAATATTCACTTCTCGACAACTTACTTTTCTAACAAAAGAATGGAACTAGATAATTTGTCGCGGTAAGAAGCCTATATGCTTTGGAGCCTACGTGATTCGAATCTCTATTGTTATTCAATATTAAATACGCACTGAAAATCTTACCAAGAACTAAATCTTTAGCGTGAAGCAGACTAGCGATCGAAATAACAAAGAACCTGCTGTACTTAATCCACACAGTTACAAGTCCAACAACGGCCAATTACACAGTGCCCGTCGCGCTCTGAAATAAGTGGAAAGATATTTCACTTGCAACGAGGAAACGCTGTCTAGACTTGTCGAAAAATTCATTTGAGTGAAAGGACAACAATTAAAAGGTTACAACGACCTTGAAAGTGACGCGTCGCCGAAGAACATGGACCATTAGTACCAGGTAAGATAATTTGAAGTAATGGGTCGGCTCGGATCGGACAAAAGAAAGAATTTTCACAGTTAAACGCTCTGATGACACAACAATGATAAAATTCGAGGATGAAAAATACGACAACAGTTCTATATCATAAGTTCTTGATGTTGTTTGAACGTACACAGATAAGCTGAATAAACAGTCGTTCTTGGCGCTAACTTTTTTGCTTGACTGGCTTCTATTTATTTTAATTCGGTACACTTCCGAGACAACGGCATGAATTCTATGCACCGTCTCACTGGGTTTTCCTTACCCCAGCAAACATCGCGCCATTCCTATTTCAAAACAAATCAGACCACCCAGGTACAAAACACAATGAAACTATAACTGCAAACGAAGCTAAGGTCTTAGGTTCTATTAAATTCCCATTACCTTCCCGAACCGGGAAGCTTTGATATAAAAATGAATTATCTCATCAAAAAGCAACCTAGATTGCAAAGACGACAACAGTAATGTTTTCTTTGTTACATACACTCGAATGAGAGATTAAAAGAGCAGCGATGACATCGTTGCAAACAAGATTCCTTATTTCAAGATGATGGGAACTCCGATTTTAGGGCAATTTAGTCGGCAAACAAGGTACGCAAAGAGCATTAAGGTGAACTGTCTGAAACTCGCAAGGTCAATCGTTAAGCGCAATAGAACGCAAGATTTTTGCAGTATTCACACGGGTTGTTTTCAATATTTACATATGAAACGAAGCACAATGGTTCTTCACATAACAAGCACCATATTTTCAGGTTGCATGCCATTTATTAAATCGACTACTGTAGTCGGTAAAATTCGAAAGCTCCTGGACGTAAACAATTTTACTAATCGTCTGACAATGCCTACAAATTAACCTGAATATGACTACTAAGTAAGCATCACGAGTATGTAAGTAAGTAATAAAATATGTCTCTAAGTACAATCACTAAGAACAACATTTCTTCTTTTAAGCTACTGAAAATTATAGATCGGGGAACGGGAAGTAATTGATATACTATCAGCCTGCAATACATTAGTATTAGTA
>QRAM01000048.1:180384-226104 GCA_013436055.1 Halocynthia roretzi | reverse complement strand
TCGACGGAAAAACGATAATCCTGACGTGAAGAGGAGAATTCTTGGTAATTCTCGGGAACAGTGGAATGGCAAAACAATCTTTTTGGGTATACTATTGTGCATTCTGCAACTGAGCAGTGTTGCATTATTTAAACACAATACGATTGAGTTACAGCATAAATCACCAACTTCCTTCAAAACTATCTTCGTTCGGTTTCTAAAAATACAACCTACTATGGAGTCTGGATCTAGCGTAGTGAAAACGAATTCCAAATCCAGTACAGTACTGTACTCCAATTTCAATGACCTAACTACCAGATAACAAAGAAACGAACCAGGGACCACGTCAAGTGGAAGACTGAGCAACATAAAAGAGCAGCCGTGCGACCAGAAGAAAGTGTTTGAAATAAAAATGCACCACAATGCGATAGGAGATTTTTATCAACAGCTCGAAATCGAATGGAATTCGGTTATGTGCTACGAAAGATATCGGATAACGACGAAAATGACGTCGGCAGCAGCGGGACAATCGAACGAATATTCGTCGTAAAACCACTCGAAATTCCTTTGTATGTTTGTGTCTAATTTCGTACCAGCTCAGTTGTTCGTTTCTATTTGATAAAATAACGAGATAGAGTAGGACTCGTTCGACCTTATTTATCCTTCCATTCCCCCACACTTCGCCCTAAGGAAGAAACGGGATAAGGTTCTAAAACGTTGGTTTATTTTTGGGAAATTACCTCATTCGGCTATTAGCTTTTTTTTATCTGTGGAATTCGGAATAAAATCGATATGTCACTTGGCTCCATGTCGAGTGCCTGATCCGTAAGCGGTACTCGACAGGTTTTTAGGATTCCGCGTTCAAAACTCATCTACATTACACTTACTACACTGCACTTGTCATTATTACGATAAAGAACTGGACAACCAGAAATGACAACTATTACAATCCCTCCCCCTCAACGTAATTTTATTACTGTACATGAATGTTGCACCAGTAACTGAAATTGTACTCGAAATACCAACTACCAACGGAATACCAAACTTGAGTTATCAAAACAGTACTGTAGATAATTATTTTCAATTCATAGTAACTGGTTAATATCGAATGGTCGAAGGGCCTTTTCTAATGGATTTTCAGTACAAAAAATACCTCCGCTAAATTACTACCACGTGACCAGGAGAATACGGCGTTGTTGGAACCATTGGTTCAAAAGCTCGATAACTAACAATCGTCACTAGTATAAGTGACAGTATCGATTTCATTGCCGCCCTATCTAATTGAACATTCGAGGAAAGTCAATCACACGACAATAACCACAGACACTGGAGTTATTAAAAAGCCATCAATAACAACGAATGTGTTCGTCTTAAGACGAGAAAAAATCCTAAAGCTGTACGATAATGCGAATTCCTGAAGAGGTATATCCTCTGTATAATCCTCTTTATTTTGTACACACAGGATAAGAAAAGGCAATTTCGTGCGTCGATACATAAATATATGGCACTTCGACATGATTCAATTGGATCACTATCCGTTTACAAATCAATATACTACGGGAGGGTAAGAGGGAAGAAGAGATATATCACACACATAACAGATGGATGCTGGCCGAAATAGAGCACAGCAATTTCAGTATTGTTGTGATTGAACTGGCAAAATTACACGGAACGGATGTCGGAAATGCAGATATTGGCATTATCTATTGATCCCGCTAACTGATCACATCAGATCAACAGTTTAATTAAAAAAATTATATTGAGTGAACGGTGTTTATGTTACGGTATGATCGTGAAACTAGGAATTTCGTGAAATTCCCTAAACATTTCAATGATTTCATGAAAACCCCCAATATCGAAACCGAACACAGAACCCCGATACTAGAATTTTACTAATTCCATGAGATACCTGACCAAAACGAGGATTTTACGAAATACCAAGTGACAATCTAAACTGTAACATCTACAAGCGGTGATTGGGGGTGTGTTCTAATTATTAACCTAAATTTAAATACGGAAAGACCCCTTTTGCAAACTAACTGGATGTGAGGGGGGGGGGGGTAAAGGTTGCTACGTCATACGTAGGCGAAAGACACCTAACCCACTCACCAAGTTCCATGTTAAGCAGTAGTTAGCGACACACAAGTCAATTCAAGGTCGGGCAATTACAACTAGGAATCGAAAATACGCTATTGTACTACATGCTGGCGACTGATATCGTTTTACAAGGTGTACAAACACACAGCTCGATTCTCTAAACAGCTTTTACAAAGAATCAGGAATTTCTGTGAGGATTGAAAACGCACTACTCTTCATAGAAAGCTCATTGACTCCAAGAAATAACTCGAGCTTTTGAACAAAGAAGTTCCCATTTTCACCTACGCAAAAATTCGAGTGCACTGCTCAGCTAAGTTACTTTAAGTATAAATACCTGATTAATTTATATTTGAAGCTTTTTCATCCAAACACTCGTCGACCTACGACCACATTACGTTCAAACGGACAAGTCGGACAGCGTATTTTATGATTCTCAAAAATGGTCTATTAAAAAACACTTTTAACGACGTGGTCGACGAGTGCCTTTATTTTTGATTAATATTCTGTGAAATCCTGCAATTCACAGAGGCAAGCAGCCCCCAGAAAGAGTATGTCAATATCCAATGGGAAATTTGGTTTATGCAATTAAGTAAATTCGGTTTATAACTACGTCTGAACTTTTGGATAATAACCTTTCGACATTATTCTATAACCATGGAAACTAGTTAACGCGGGAAAAGCCGGGCCGCTATGCTACTTATTCTACAACCATAGATACGGGTGAAGGGTATCGTTTGAATTTCTAAGAAACTGTATCCAACAACTATTTCACTGTACTATATAAAAAATTTCTCCTGCATGGCGTCGGAAGTCAAATTAAAATAAAAATTAATCTCACGCGTTCTTATATTCAAAATTCGCCTATAAATCATACAGTATTAGTATCCTTAACCAATTATACCTTGCAATGGATAAGTGACGACATAACGTTCTCCTGGCATGTTGGATTCTTTCGGTCGAATGTCGCCGTGGATAGGCAAGAGGAGTTCTTCCCAATTGTTGTGCGTATTCCTCCGATAAATTAGGTCTCATTTTTAACAGTAGAAATTAACGTAACAAGCTTGCTATTTGAAGTGTAACATACTTTGATCGTAAGACGCAGCACCCACTATGTGAAACACGGAATGATAGACTTAAAAACACTTCAACGAAAATTATAGTATCGCATTACAATCGTACGTCGCCTGCACAATAATACTAGAACCTGTTCTGACATAGTAGATATAAATTATAATACCTTTTCTGTATGACTGGTTGGCCTGACAGTACTACACTGATTTGTTACTTGAGGGCCTGTTTGCGCAACCATCCAGTACCCAATAGGCGAAAAATGCGCTAATTGATGTGGAAAAAGGCGCACAGACACGACAAGAAGAACAACAATAACACAACATAGCTTTCAAGATACAGAAAGTGTTCAATACATGGGAGAACGAGGGAGAGAGGGCTGAAACGACCCTCACAAACGACATTTTAGCCTCACTTAAACTTCTTTGTTCTGATAATTGAAGTACGCGAACTACACTCTAAACCAATCTGGGCCGATCACGAAAGAGAGTAGCGAACAATACGAGCAAATTGGAATTCTATTTAAAATAAATTTAGATTGGGTTAGAAGGCCGACCCAATCCTGATATTAACCCAGTCATGACAAGGGGACGTTTACGTAACAAATTTAGACCAGAAGAAAGAAATAATTTGAAATAATAGAGAGGCCTTTGGTAAAATAGATTATATGAATTATTCAAGATATTCATGACCTGACTTGAAATTGACTCGACTTGCCTAAGAAAATTAGGCTTATGTTATATAAGAGAAAATTTTGTAAAGAACTAAAGAACTGTAATTAACAAGTAATCAAACTTCGATACTTCCGAATTAATTTAAAATTTACAAGTAAATAACTCAAAAACTAAAACTTTTGTAATATCCCCAGCGAATTCTGGCATATACTTTACAATTGACCGATTATAGGGAATTTGACCCCTATTAATAGGTTATGAGCGGTCGCTTAAATTGCTTGTCGGTACAATTTCTATTGAAGAAATTTTATGAAAATAAAATGAAGAACGGTGTAGCTATATATGGTGTAATCGTATGCCCTGTAATATTGTCTACTCTAGATTGATCCTATCATTATACTTTCCAAGGAAATTTCCTGTGTTTTTTTTGTTCGCTTTCAAGTCACTTGCTTGGATTCGAGGATTAGACCGTCTAATCCTTTCTAATAGTCACGGAAAATGGGTCAGACCCTTTTTTGGGTAGTAGAAAAATGCACCTATTGTACTACTATTGTACAACCTCTTTCATACCCCAAGGCCAAGGCGAAAGGGAAAAATAGTTTCAAAGCAATTGACGTATGACGTCAAAGAGGCTACATAACATGAATATTCCGCATAGCATCGATTGTATTGTGTAATTTCAACGGCAACAAACTTATTTCTCTATAATAACAAGATGCTATCCTCGTTCTCACATAAGGAGCTCGAATGACAGGGTATTAAAAAGATACAAGTACTATACTGTAATTCTAAAACGGGTACTCGAAATTCCGTACAACCATATCTAATAAGGTTTCGTATTGGGACATCAAAGAAATGCTGGACAGATTTGAAAACCACCGTGATGAATCTATTCATGGAATAGCCAACTTTAAAAGATTGTGAACAATTCCCTATCTGAAATCTAAAATAATCGTTTTATTGTGAATAGAAAGCGACAACTGCGGCGGTTTAATGGACGGGGAGCTAAAACGAATTCAGCTTGAGTGATGGAAGGGTTATATCTGCAAGGCACTCGACGAAAACTACGTCACATACGGCTATAACGCAATACGTACGAGATCCTCAGCTATCACCAAAACAATTACCCTCTCTTTATACCTGGCTTCGCACTAAAGTAGACACTTCAAAAGGGAACTAACGCACTCGGGCGACTTAGTAAACTCTATTAGCGGGGTGTAGGAAATGTGTATCGCAGTGTCGTGGTAACAAAAGTGGGTGTGAAAATAGCCGAGTAAAGACGACAAATACAGTAACATCAACCGGTATTGTATACGCTGTTGCTATACACGGCGTAGTATTACAACACTACATTACAATCATCTTGTATAGATTTTTATAGAATATATCAGGGCGGTAAAACCTGCATCGAGAGAAAACACTTTTTTACTAAATTTTGCGCATAGAAACTCCATAAAATGGAGCCAAATGTAGAGTAAATTTAGGATATTTGATACTCTATAAACAAAGCACACGTAAGTGATTTTTAAATAGATTGCAACCTATCATGGCTGAAGTCAGATCGCTTAATTGATTCTAAACAAATATTTCCCGCTCTTTTCTAAATACATCCTCGTACACTTCTCGGGTCGGTCGGTCAAATAATTATGTGGCGTTACAGCGGACTGCAGTTTGTCCACCCTGGCATAGCCCATTTTTAAAGCCAGAATCTCCTTCCCCTTAACGAGAAATAATCGGCAGCACCAAATCAAACTGGACCATTCACATACATAGGATTTAGAGGGAATTCACGGTTAGGATTTGGCGGAAATATATTAAAAATACGTAACCCTTTTTCTACCCCAGTGATTCTGTAACGAGGGGCATTTTAGGGGGAATTCGGGGAATACCTGTCCCGAAAGGTAAATGTCCGAATTTCAGCCGGAACTGAAAAATAGTGTAGTGAAAGCAATTTAATCAAATCTAGCTTCTGACTGACATTGATACCTTTCTCCTCTTCTCACCTCTTCTTCTCGAAGATATTGTTTCTAACAAAAAGTATTTGAGTAACTACCAGTAAAAAACATTAGGAGTAATCACAGGGCTACCGCTACCGCGTCCACGCTTCCACTGCGAAATAAAGCGATCACAAACGTAAACGATGGCCATTTCCAACTTTGGGGTCATAGGTTACCATATATATATATACATAATTGGTGCCTAAATATCACTAGATGGCGTATCAAAGATGAGGGAGCAAATGAGGAAAGAATGGGGAAGAATGTGACCTGGAACTCCGAGAACCTAATCTCTAGTGTACGTGCGTCAATATAGACGAAGCAGTTTTGTGCGATACAGCCGAACGATCTCGATCACATCACCTTAAAGCACGTTTCGATTCTAACCTACCTTTGTTAATCGGGGAAGTATTGACCAAATCACCAAATCATAAAAGGTCTGTTTAAATAAGAAACAATACACAATAGTGGGACGATCAAAACAAAAGAAGCTTGTCCTCAATTGTGGCGACATTGGATACGGCTAAATCAAGAAACTTTCTCCTAAATTAAGAGTATTCCCATAATACACTGATCATTTTAATCATCAGTGGTATGAATCCAATTATGTTGTGGTTGCGGAAGCACTATAAAACTATCGCAACGACTCACTGTCTGGGATGAAGACCAACCTGAGGAAATTGAAACGAAACGAGACAGACTCAAGCCAAATATTCGTGCGAGTTAAGGCACGTATCTTTACTTGTTCACCTTTCAAATTATTGCCTATAAAATATTACAGGCCAGTGAACCTCCCATGATTAGAAGTCTTATTTAACTTACTGCAATACCTACGAAGTATATAAAATTGATGCAACAAAGAGGGAATTTGATCAAGTAAAAACAACATCTACAAAGAAAAGAAGAGTTATTAAAGTTCTAATGAATTTTTCGATAAAATTGGAATTGACTTTTCTCACCAGCCAGAGTTTTTTTAATAGGCAGATAATGAAACCGAGTTCGCGTGCCCCAGCCTCACCTCGCGTCATGAATAGTGGTACTACATTTATACGCTTTGTAAAAATAATACCGTTAGAAACATTGTATTTGTGTAGTGTAAAACGGAGTCTTCCCCTAATTTCGTGATTAAAATAAACCTTCTCTTGCATTTCAAACACCGATGTGACACCATTTACAAATTCAAACACTCCTTCTGAAAATCCACGTGTTACTATTTTAACTAATCTCTCACTCGTCTGGACTTTGCCAACAAATTACTGGTAATAAAACTATTATTCTAAGTTACCCCATACTTATGCTCAGATTAAAAGTCGGTGACATATAATTGGTCTATTCTCCGTAGTATGTATTTAGCAGAGGAATTGCGATTAACCTCGTTGCTACGGAATCCCTAAATAACCTAACATAATTCATACTTAGGTACCTGTACGAATGTCAGCTATAGGTTAAAGTATTAGTATCTGTCTAAAAAATAGGTGGGAGGTATCTGTGGTTTTGTGTCCCAATATCTAGTAACTCAACCTGTGTATGCTTTAGCACACCTAGCGGGTATGTACTCGGTATCCGGACAACTATACACAATACACAATACACAATACAGTCACTGATTTATCCTGTCTTGAAGAAGCTGCTATATTTTCAAGTAAGGATATTGACTTGGTAGCTAAACCCAGATTCAAAATACTTAAATATTGTGTAGTTAATTGAGGGAGTGGAAAATTAAAGTGTTTTTGCTCAAAATAGAAACGAATAATAGAAGAATAAAAAAAGAAACCATCCTGTCTTCTGCAAGGGCCAGTCCATCTCTAAGATTTGCGATATTGATGAAAGAGCTGTACTATTTTTCTAATTATAAATATTCATTTTTTAATACATACCATTTAATTTTTAGGGTGTGGACTTCCAGACACTCCTAAATAACACTCCCATTGTATCCTCTCACAAACCCCTAATTAACTACAATGCTAAATAACTACTCATTATTTCTACTCACTTTCTTGGTCTCCTCATTCTGACGCCGCCACGACCGCTGTTGTGGAAATCTGGCCTGTCCATCGACTCGTTACTCAAAGAATGAAGGCGTGCATTTTCGTTCATTATGTCTTGGTGTATTGTTTTACGATCTGAAGAGCAATTTCAATACGAATTGTATTGACGGTCGGAGGTTGCATAACAAACAAATGACATGACTCACCTATGCTGACTAGGGCACTCGCACGCGGTGGAGAGAAAGTAGAAACGGAAGATGGCGACGAGGACAAAAGACTCAAATCAGCTGCGCTTCCTGCACCGGGGATTGGGGACGCTCGGCAAGGATTGTTTTCAATGGGAAGCGCTTGGGAAATATATTCTGGAGCGGTCGTGTAGTCACGTGTAAAAATTGGGGCGACTGGATTGGACGAAAATTTGTTGACGTCAGAAGGTGGGAAACTGTGATCGTCAGACGAACGGTAGTGCGTTTCGTGACGTTTGTCGTTATGGGAATTATCATACGGGTGCTGATGAGCTAATGGCCCTTGGTGATTTTCGGCATAATATATTTCTTCATTTTGTGGCATGGGCACGCGTTGATCGTACTGAGGATGTGGTTTATGACGGGGAGGAGCGTAAGGCTTCTGCTGTTCAAGTTCTCTGCGATGTGGATTACGGCGACGATGACCTCTACAAATGATAAATATCAATGGTAAACTGTTGCATATCCAACTTGTTATAAATTTATAATAAACTAAAAATATAGGTTTCCCAAAATATTATCAAGGTAATGGTTTATGTGGCCTGTATATCGATAAGACCGGTTATCCATACACAATCCATATCAGTAAGAAATTACTTCCACAATTACCAATGCAAAAATTCTCATGCTATTATGTCTAGCTTTTCGATCAAATTCAACTGGTCAACACAGCAATAAAAGGAAGGCGTGAATCTACGATATTCATTTAGAAAACCA
This sequence comes from Halocynthia roretzi, assembly GCA_013436055.1. Lineage (NCBI taxonomy): Eukaryota > Metazoa > Chordata > Ascidiacea > Stolidobranchia > Pyuridae > Halocynthia > Halocynthia roretzi. Next base: position 217,339 of record QRAM01000048.1, on the reverse strand, counting down.
AATTAATAGATCTGTTAGACAATCAGTGGAAAGTTTCGTAACGTAAAATAGCATCCAGACATAGGATTACAGGGACCCACTGATCTCATATGTATTTTTAATATCTCGAACATAAACGGGTTAAACATAATCAATCAGACGACCATGGCTTAAAAGAAGTCGTCTGCTCCGCTAAATAACTTTGCAGGAGCATCGACGAAAAGGTTAACCTCATGCATTATTAAAGTCACACCACATTCCGCTATAGGGTCAGAGTTTATGGCTTTAGCGTTAGCACATAAGCAACTAATATGAACGAATTCGATATTACAAGAACAACAATGAGATATTGAAAAATATTATTACAACGAATTTATTTGAAGAAGTATACCACCGCCTGAAAAAAAATACGAGCCTTTCAGCTTCCGCCTTTCATTAGGCAGAAGAATAGACATAGCACATTCCTAATATTGCAGACACATTATGGGATTGTTAATGATTTACCGGTCCTTCGAAACGCACCTGCCGCATACAAAGCATTCACGTTTTCCCTTTGGATTTAACACTTGTGCAAACCTAGCTTTTCTGAAGGTAAGCAAAAAAATTCCATTCCGATGACGGATGTTTATCTAAGATTTCCTGACGATGTAACACGTGAAAAATAAATAGCTAATCCAACAGGCTGATCGTACTAAGCAGTAGGATCTATCAATACAAACAAAACCTCGGAATAGGTTGTGGGCCAGTTACTGAAGTGCATATATTTTTTTCCAAATTCAATGAGATTCATTATCATTACTGTGCACCCAGAGCAGCTTTAAGCAAATTGCAACCGATGTTTCCCCCTAGGCAATATAATCTAGTTTTGTCAAGTATATTAAAATGTGCTTACACCAATTTGGTTCTTTTATCTCACATGCATTGTTTAAGCTCGTATTCTAATTGCTTTCCATTCTACCATGAAGATATAGAATCTATAAACTTTATTATTATCTTCAAGATTCTACCATACCTTGGGTATGACGCTGGGTCCCCGTAAGAATATTTTCATTCCGGCCCCACAGATCCTAAAGTAGTCCCAAATGCGCGGTATTCAAAATAGTATATTGAACAACTCTAAACTTTGAATGTCGCGCATCTCACGCACTTTGAAAAGATAAAATACTGTACTGCATATGAGGCCCAATAAGGTTTGAACTATCACATCACCTGACAACGACTATCTCAGCAGACTGTATAAAGTTAAAAAACCATACACACCTCGATTCGGAGATCTGTGTCTGAGTTCCAATAACCATCTCGATATTAAGTCAATGTTAAGTTTAACTACAAACAAAACACACAATAGGAATATTAGTTATTAATTAACAGAAGAAACGTATAGATCCGCAATGCACAAGTATACAGGAAGAATAAAGAAACTCTCTGTGCTCTGTTCTTCCAAATAGGACTATAACAATTATCTTTCAACACCCTAGCCTCGATTTTGAGAAAGGAATTAAATAATTCATGCGATGCGCAGAGTCTGGATATGTCACAGACCGCTATAATAGATCGGATGCTCGACATGCGTAAGTAGACGTACCATAGGTACCATGCGTACGTCCTATCTATAACGCACAAATTGCTATGTTAGCTTACGTGAGGTACCCAACATTGATAAAAATACACTGTCACCATAAATACTCTACATATCGCAATCATCTACTTATTCTACAGTTAGAGACAAATCCCATAAGCGATATTTGGATTAGGACGCGGAAATGTGACCAAAATTAGTTCTAATTGACAGGGAATTTCACATTAGGGCTTAATGACGCGATCGCCATTGGTAATTGAACATTTATTACCTGTATCAGGTGACTATCCTGGAAATGCTAGGTCATTGCCAAGGGTCATTGTGATTGAAAATCGAAGCATTGTAGGTTATGTGAAGTAATGATATTTTTAGTCCGGAAGATTGTTAGGGTAGGACACTACCAAGTTCCGAAAGGGAGGTAATAATATACGGAATAACTCTATAACCAATTACCTAGGACATCGAAATATCCCTCTCTAAAAAAAGTCTGGCATCTGGCATAGCTTATAAACTATTATCTAAAAATGTTAATGTACAATTGCGAAATACAGGCAAGTAATACGAGCCATAAATGCTGTGGCATTTACCTAGTTTAAGGCACCCTGAATATACTGTGTTCTACAATCTACATCATGCTTATACATAACCTTATAATACGTGGTAACCTGGAAGTAAGCTGGTGAGCTGGGTTCAATAAAACACCCTGAAGTGCAATCGCTATCTGCGTTATCCTAGGGACACTATCATACATGCACACCTAATACTGTAATGTAAATAATAAAGTAATGCAAGCTATGCCAAAGAATTTAGAAATGCAAGCAAAGGTAAAACACATATTTACGCACAAGTTAACGAGGAATTTAAACGGCGACAGTAGTAACCTATTACCAGTTGAAAGATCTCATGACTAATAGAAATCGGACAATGAAATAATGTCCCCCAACTCGGGGACAAAACGATTGCCTGTAAAAAGACACGGTAAGAGAGTCAGCGAAGAAAAGAAATTCCCAGTCACTTCAAGCCCAAACATCCATCACAATATCATTATCATTCGAACTCCTCGCGTTATTTAAAATACTGGGCCGAGTATCCCTAAATTTCTAAGGAAATTTTTCCCCATAGACATTTTCCCCTGGTTACGTCATAACAGCGACTGCTTCATGAGCAAAATATTCATCGCTGGTATTATTAATAAGTAATATGGGACTAGCAATTGAATAAGTAGTATTACAAAGAGAATTTAACCATATACAGTACTTGAACGGAAGAGAATTCTAAAAACTCCTCACAGCAATATTGATACAGGAAGTGAAGTGAGGCTTTTGAATAATGGAGAAACCAAACATACGATAGTCAGGAGATAGCGAAGGTAGGCTTGAGTTCACCAATACATTGATAACAAATCTCTAATATCACTCAACAATAACTAGACTCGTTAACGAAACAAAGCAGATATAGCAAAACAATACTAGTACGCTGTTTGCAGCGCTAGGAAATTCGAGCAACTACACGAAAACAAAACAAAAACCTTTAAGTTCCCACGTTGCGTCCAACTCGTAATAAAAGATCTTTTAGAATAGCAGATTTCGAAATGGGCAGCGACACGTCCTTGGATAAAGAATGACGACAAATCACTAAGCTCAAGATTTACCTTACCAAATTATAAATAGCCGAGCAGGCTGAAAGAACATTCAAGAGCCAAATCAGTGCTGACACGGGCGTAATAAAGAACAACCCACCTAAAATCCACAAATGCCGTCATTGGTAAATATTCCGATGTCGGTAAACATGTACGATTATAGAATACGAACGAGCTGTTGCAATAAAAATCCCACATAAATGCAGGAAGGATGACTAGCAATAAAAAAGATTCACTAGATGATCTACTCAGACCAGCTGTGCGTTACTATTCTGCGAAACTATTTTATGACGAGCGCCATGATGCAAACACCAGAGTCACCTGTATTCCAGTTACAACACCTTTTTCACGATAAGTAAACAGTATTTCATCGCGATACTGAACCAACAACATGAGTTGCGAGTTATAGGAATCCGCATAACTCAAAACATCTGTTTAACGAAATAGCTAACTAATTACCGTGTGTAATTATTAAGCGCATTCCAATCGTTCCATATGGGATAAAATTAGGCGGTTGAAGGTAAACACGGCAAATGACATTTTACGTTGTTCGGTGGTTAGAGAGGGTAATGCGACACTGGGCTATACCTTTGTTTGCGTAACTGGGCAATAAAACTAATGAATATAAAGTTACCGAAAACCTGAAAGCATTGGCACCATACTTTCAACACTCAGGAAAGAGGTCTTGTCGGTTAAAATTACACAATACAGTCACGTAGAATTCACGGATTAGAAGAAATGCTAAGTGGCAAGTGATAGAAAGACGTGTCAGCGAATGGGAATATAGCACAGGTGCTGTATATTTCCTTGACGAAGTCTTGCTCTCAAGGACAGTTGAATACCGCACAGTACAATCTATCACGGGAATCAGTACGTTTATTCCACATAGAACGATTAATTATTTATATTCAACAAAATACTTTACCATAACGCATGTACGGAGGGAAGCAGAAATACTGTGAATTATAAACATATAATTTATGTGACCGAGGAAAACAGGTAAAAGACCAACTAACTATATACAAGCAAGAATTCTACAATAAGTCTTGGCACACGAATCTGCAAGAAATTCGGTCGTGATTCAGTCACATATAAGGCGCATACATCATATAGGGCGCATTTAAAATGAGAAAACCACGTGAGATCGTCACACTCCCTTGCAATCGCACATGTCAAGTCCATGAAGTAGAACACATTTTAGTACTGGTTGATTGCACGATTGCCACCGAACTGTAAATTAACGAGTCTATGGTACGCAAATGGATAAAACAAAAAACAGAGGAAGAAAAACAAGGAAGCTATTCGTTCATACATTTTCCATTCGCGCACATATAAGTCCCTTCGTTATTACCTTTCATGAGAAAGTTACTGATATCAAATAATTATATTAAAATTAAAATAATATTAAAACCCTAAAAGTGTTTCTGCATCTCAAACTGATGTATAAAATCTACCACAGCCTAGATTTTGAAACAGAAATCGTTTATCTTTAACTTAGTATCGGGAATGGCTGATTATCAGAAACAGGATAATTAAACCGATTAAATTAATTACTGGTAATTGGAACCGATTAAAAAATACTTTGTGCCGAGGCTATTTAATAATAAGAATAGTACACTATATTAGTTTGGATGTATAGTATCCCGCAAAATTCTAGCAATAAACTGTTACCATTTGAAGGGGCAATACTGAAACCCACGGTACCAGCAGTACCACCTGCGTCAGAAGCACCACCTGTTCCAGCAATACCAGCCAAATACTAAATACTGCCGTATCATCATACAAATACCGCTGTGCCATACTAAATGAAGCTGAAGCCATTGTACTAAAAGAGATAGAGGTTTTACGTTTTTAATGTCGTACATCATATTCGATATGACAAGTTCGGCTAAGATGTCAGCTACATTGCTACGCTACAGCACCATTCCGTATGGTACGGCGGTATTTAGATGATTGTACAACACTATTTTTTATTTAGCTAGTATTGCTGGTACAGGTGGTACTACAGGCTTTAGTATTGTCCATCTGAAGATAGTCCACGACACTATACAACAGGTCACATAGTATAGCACTAAACTTTTCATCAGCATAAACTACAGTAATAATTTCAATATAATAGCCTACCGTACGTGGGAAGGATACCTACAAGGAAACAAGACTACAAAATTCAGCGTATATGAAGAAACCTCTACCAACACATACTTACAAAATCTATGCCAGTTAAAACAAGCAAACACTGCACAACACTGAAGTATTCGTGGGCATTTCTAACTACAGAGCTGTGTCCCCATGTTCTGTGTAACCTGTGCCCCCTATAACAACTGTTCACTCATCTCCTGCAGTGCTCGTTGTTTCCTTTTTCGTAGCATCAGAGCTTTTTTAGATTTTTTTTCAAATACTACGATTTAAAGGTGATTGGAGTCGTCTAAGTCGTACATTTACGCTGGTTTTGAAGTCTGGGGCCCGACTTTGCGACAATTTACTATACTTCCTTTCTTTCTTCCCATCTAATTATAGGAGTATATGTAAATTAACATTATGTATACGAAGACACTATAATCCTAGAATTGAATTATTTGAAAATAAATATACTGATGCACTGGTATGGGCACAATGTGAAAACTAATACTGGGAAATACAAACATGACATTACGTCTATTGTGTACTTACCTCAAGACCCGACCATGCTTACACGGAAAAAGGGTCGCACAATAAGCTACTGGTAAACAGAAATGACGTCATTATATTTATGCGGGAAAAATATTTCTTGTTGTCAGCGTTACACCGCGGTAGTCCTGTCCTGTCTGATACTTGAATTATACCATAAAGCAAATACAAATAAACCCTTACAACTTACTGCGAAAATTCAGCCAATAAATTTTTGTAAAAGCAAGCTCAGTGCTTAATATCTTCTGATGATGACACAACCTCGCCTGAATAAAGCTCTAATCCTTGCGACGTGCTCGCCAAAAAGCACACGTTGTATTACAACAAAGGTCCGACCGTTATATTAGTGTAATTACAATGACGGAATATTATAGCGCTCTCACGTTTCATAACCAGTCGCTATTCAATTTCACGTTTCCACCCACCTAGCAAGTACGTATGGGATATGTACACACAGCGCAATGTTATAGCAACACGCTCCGAACGATATAAAACATTAACCCGGCTTAAGACACAGGTGGGCATTTGAGGAAAGACTTACAAAGAACTTTATGATTCCAGTAGAATAAAGGGTGGATTCAGGAGACTAAGCACACACATGAGCGCAAGAGAAAAAGAAAAATGTGGACGGATCGTTGTCATCGAATTAAAGTAATAGTAATGATAGCAAAAAGCACGGGACAGATTGGTCGACGACGACTATTTCTGGCTGATGACAAAATCCATCACGTGGGATAGGTTAAATTTCAAGTAAGAATATTATTCCAGCAGTAATATAAAGTATAGAAACTGTTTGAAGTCTTTATGAGTCTTTAAAAATAGTATCAAGCGTACCAAAACACTACCATATACATGGACACTAGACCAAAGCGACAAGCGGGATAGTAGCTGTGGCCTTATACCAACAGTATTTATCGAGAATTTATGTCTCGTGTTGTATAGCTTTGGTTCAAAGAGTGTAGACGACATAAAGAAAAATAAGCAACATTTCTTTCAGACACGTAGTCTGATTAGGAAGCGCATGTCGTCAGATGACAGAAAATCATGGTGTTATGCCTCGAGTCGCAGACTTGAAAATGTAATATAAATAATCTGGCACCTGGGAAGGCCGCCTTTTTAGTCACGCCCTGAGTGTTTATTTCTCTACGAATTCTTGCACGCCTGCACTTATTTGTAAATTAAATTAGTACATTGTACATCATTTTATTATAAAAATTAATTATCAACACGTTTGGTTTACCACTCATTCCAATCAATGCCGAAACACACCTCGATTTGCCGTTGTAAATTGGAGCCACCGAAAAATGCAAAAAATATCTAGAATCTGGGAAACATGTATAACTTATCTGCGGCCGGGGATCAGGATTCCCGCATTTCCCACAATTTACTGGGTAACCCGCTCTTTTCGCAGTTAGGGAGGCCCGGATAATTACGGAACGCTATAACGATGCACGACATTTATTCATATACATTGCTCTCAAGTGTCAACGTTCAAACTATTGACAACCTCAGCCAGAACAATACGCAGTGCAGTACTTCGTTACTGTTGTCATTTGGCAGCTCAGAATGGCACCCTAGTATGCTAATTACACGCTAACGACTGCTGTTCGAAACTGTATTGCGTCTCGCCTTAATAGAAATTCATTAAAACTTAGAAACACAAACAAGAGCTACTAAACTAACAATTCAAAATGCATCTTACATTTTATTGCCAGCAAGACTATAAAATACTAAAATATTGAAACTAAACCAACTTACCTGAATAGGACTAAGGCGAAGATAAGGACCTAAAATGTAACTAAACCGTAGTGGTACAGTCCAGTCGGAGAAATGCAGAACTACTATACCATATCTAAACTTTCCTAAACAAAATCCAACATGGTTTGAAAGTAACGGGTCAGAATGTAGGCTGCAACTGCAGTACAGACTGTCACATCTGCTAGCTAACAAAATTTAAGTCGACTATTCTCTCATGGGTGGTATACGACTTCGGTGCATTCTATGATTAATAGAACATTACGAATGATGAAACAAGATGGAAGGCTCCCTTAAATTATGATAAATCACTAAACTGTCCAAATACATCTTACAACTTCTCACTAAGGAATACTACTGACATTATGTAACATACGTTTTTAGCGAAAGAGCAGACTAAATTGAGCTTATAGTTCAGCACACTCTTATGCAAATCGCATGTGGCACACCTCGGACGAAGGTGAATGTATTCACTGTTATAAGTCTACGAACTCCGAATGAAGTAGATTAAATGTTTACCATACTAATCTACCCGCGAAATCTTTTCATTTACGTAGTTAAGTGTCTTCAAAATGTTGAGAAACCCAAGTGTTCACTTCCAAAGCAAGAACGAATCAGAAGTTTACTAATTCCATGCCATATACTGTTGAAAAGTAGAACAGAATTTCAATTAACCAGAATTTGTTCATGTGGATTTGAAGTAGCCAGTTTTTCATATTGTGGAAGAGATGTATTGTCTCTAAATCGTTTACTAGAGCACGTTAACGAGGTGAACATGCGACAGATTATACATTTTCCAAGAGCAGATGACGGAATGGTTGCATTTGTTGATTTAGCACTCGAGTCTATGATTTAATGTAGATGAATTAATTACTGATTCAAGAATCGAATGGAATCCGTAGTACACATGTGAACGTTTGGGCAGGGAAATAACTTTAATTGTGTAATGTAAATTGCAAAATGTTGCACATCCTTTTGTAGAATTCTGAGTGGAGAAATCGCCGCGATAACGGGGTACTGCTAAAAAGGCCTCTACTTAATTTACTGATGAAATTTTATTTAAAATTGTATTATTATGAATTTCTTATCGCGATGTGTTCAATGTACCCTGAACGCAAGAGTGAAGCTGAATAAAACTTGACGTCAAAGAAAGAAACCATGGATTTGAACATGACAAGCTAAGGAAAACAATACTTTGTCATGAATAGTAGAAATCTGAATGAATGAGCTCTACGGTACAATGAAGTGAGCATTTGAATAATCAGACAGAACACGCACATTCCCGTAGAAAATTTCCAGATTGCCTGGAGATAGGGAACCGCTAAAGCAAATTCATCTTAATAGCTCGTCATTACGGGGAAATGATGGTGCAAACCGTAATTGAATTAAACTTCCCTCCAAAATTATTTTACGAACTTCAAAGCGCCGTACGAGGATATACGACCCGACGGGGATTACTTAAATTAGCGTATATTTTCATCGGATAATTTTTACTCCTCAGGTACAAAATATACTGTATTTGTTAATTTCAATAGGCTTATTGCGTTCAAGTAGGGAATAGAATCTGTAGCATGAAGAAAAATTCTCCACGACAATAGTGTCAACGTGTTATACAATATACAGCGAGATTGCGTGCTGATTATACCTTTCTGTGCCCACAAAATCACACACACAGTAACACGTATTGAATTGTCATCTTCTAATTTTAGCCAACTATTTTTAGCACAACTATCGCTTCAAAACGATCAATATTAAAGTACAAGTTCTACAGACAATATCGGCGAAAGGCGAGGTATTACTTCCATTCGAAAAGAAATAATACTCAATTATATAGTGATAACGACACGATATCTTTCCGTATAGTCCCATAGAGGTTTTTCACGCCATTTGCAAAGATATAACAACAAATACATTCGCTTGCTGTGCTGCAAATGAATGTATGACGTCACTCCCAACCGTTCTTCGAAACTTTACGCGGTAATATTTCTGTGTTTGAGAACAAACATGCGCGAGTCACGTGGAGCCGTATGTCAAATTAGTCATACCTAACGCAAATATATTTGACCTCATTCCGAACCCAACAAGATTTTGCGGTGGCTACAGTATTTCCCGCTAAATAGGCGATACGGTAAAGACTGATGATCAAGTCGTGCGAAAAATTACACCATATCACTTATGCGGTGTGAGCAATGGTAATTTTCCTCCGACATTCAAATTGGGTATAATTTAAAGTACTATAGCATAAATGGGGCATATACGCAACCGTTCATCATTTCGAAAGTGAGTAACAGCATACAGCATGATGACTGAAACAACCCGTTTTTCATTAAATCGTTAAAATATTCTGTAGTGGGATGTAGATCTGGAATATTTCTAGTACAGTATTTAAATTTACAGTGAAAGTAGCTCAACACACAGAGACGAGCCACAATATACAGTACACGAAACCTTTAAAAAAAAACCTTTCCATTTCTTGTATAATCTATTATGTCTTTATTACATGTACATATGTATTGTTATTTTATTTCTAAACGTACGTTTTCTGTTTAAAAAATACCTTTAAAAGGCATTTTTCGTGGTTTTTGGAGTCTGGAACGAATTAATTAGTTTTCCATTCATTTCAATAGGGAGAATCGCTTTGTAATACGAATAAATTGTAATACGAGCTCGGTATTGGGATGGAATTAAACTCGTACTGCAAGGTTCTACTGTACAAATATAATATAGTTTCAAAGGTTTCCGATTTTCTACTTGTAGCACAATCTGCCAACACTACGCACTATACATTAATCTTTCTTCCGACGTAGCATGCGTTGATTTCACATTTAAGGATTCCAATCTAGCTAATAATAAAGGTTCAATTATGGTACAGTATTTCACTGCGAAACTTCATTCTACGCATTCGATATTCTATTTTCTGATAAGAATGATTCAACATTCCACGATTTTCACAAAGAAATTCATGGCATTCGATCTATCATTAGTACAATGCAGCAGTATCATGAAATATTGTACAGTAGGACCGTTATTTCTTGAATTGTTCACACTTGCCACCGCCTTTCAAAAAAGTTAAACAACCGCGGCACCCCCTCTTCCTCAATCTGTCTGATACTGCCCTAGAGACCACCACTATATGCCAATAACATGAATTTTCTTCTGCTTACCTGTTAGCCAAAGACAAAAGCTCGTTCCTTCCAACATCTTCATGAAACCCATTGATATGGCGCGTTTGCAAGTTATGATTAAACTGGGCTCTCGTTCGAGATCCACTTTGTGACTGACGAAAAACTATAGGGAAATTCGATTGTTGGCCCGGAAGCAAATTCGGGTTATTTAATGACTCGTAAAACTTCACAGAGCGTTTCATTTGATGACTAACAGCAGCAGATTCAATGCAGTGGCCGTTTGCCTGCCTGGTGACAGAAGACACCGCGTCTTTCTTGAGTGCATGCTTAAGGATGCTGGGTGATTTTTTCGATTTATCGTTCGCTCGAGCACTTCTACGTCGAAAGTCACATGCCTCTACCTCAGCGATATTTTCAAAAAAACTGCACAGCTTTGTAACAGACTTCGTTTTTCCTACACCATTGTGACAGACATTCGCTGATTCATTGTTTTGGGTCCCATTTTGCCACAATTCACAGTTTGAGTTTTCTGTGGACTTAAATTTCATTTGGCTAGCTGTTCACATTACATCGGTAGTTGCACTACATCCCTTACAGCTCTGATTCCGGTAATCTAGACTTCATATTATTTTTCTAAGCTTACAATGTATAAGCCTACAACAACGCGAAAGTGCAGTAGGCAAATATAGAACTGCTCCAATGCAAAACACTACATTAGACTTCCGACTCTTCCAAGTCATCAATACATAGCAAAGAACAGAAAAATAGATACTTCCGATAGATACTACTAATCCCGCAATACTCCGCAATACATTTAGACTAATAATTAATTACCTTCTTGAGCAAAACACATTTTTCACACGAACGAAATTCTATTTGACATGGAATAAATCCATCTATAATTTGGCTACCTCTTTAACTAGAATTTCATCTCTCATGAACGCATGACAAATTATCCAAGTCAAGCCAAAGTTCTGTAGATTACCTGCAGTTTTTCTACATTAAGTACCGAAGACACATTAATGCAAAAGTCGTCCCTTTAAAATATACACATAAACTACACTGTAACAATAAAATGTACCGACCAGCTTTCACCATTAAAATGACCTCATCTATGTATTCAAATCATACAGAAACCGCTTGGTAACCTCATGCAAACTTTCAACAGGGAAACGGAATACGGTAGCAGGTATTGCTCATTCGTTAAATATGAATATGCTTCTTCGAGTCTTATTCAACTGATTTCTGTGACGCTAAACGAACCTAAAGTACATTGAATGATAAACTCTAGCACACAAATATACAATCTAGGTTAAACGGTGAATGGAAGGTAAACATGTACCATGGCATCCGGACTTTCAGAACGGTACACAACAGAACAATTCGTCGCAAGATAAAATCATGTCTGGGAAATTTTTCAGCATGCAAGCAAGTATAAATGCTGACAACAAACCTGAACTGCAAGATTTGTTTTGCTAAGCTTTCCAAATACAACTGACATAACAGAACAAGGATATTGATCACAACAATCTTGGGAATCTATATGTGAGCAGTAGCTTATTAATACCATATACAGCATTAAAAAAGCTATAACTTGCTGATGAATGATTCGTACAATGCACATAATACCAAGTATTGCGTTGGGAACTACTTTTCAAGGTTAATTGCAGTGAGGAAATTTTGAATCATTACTAGGTCAGGCAACCATTGATCGGTTGGTATTTAGCATGCCAAAATTAACTGCCTATAAAGATAGCCATAGCCTAAATTCAGTAACCTTTACACCACTAACCTTTCTATTTCCAGTGTAAGAGTGTGACCGGACATTTTAACAAGTTTGATGGCTTCGGAACGGAATCCACTCAGAGGTACATGGTTCACACTGAAAATTATATCACCCACGTACAAGCCACTTGCTTCGGCCTTTCCTTTCGACTCGAGCTGCAAAGAAAAATAAAACTGTTTAGCATGGTAACACATCATAGCTGGAGTGTAAATAAAGTTCTAATACAAATTTCCATACAGGACAAAACTGTTGTTCTAATATCAACACACACTCAAATTTGTGAATTAGGTATTTGTAAACGATAAACCTCAAACCCAAATAAGCTCAGCCTAAACTGTGGACAATGAGTCACCATCTAGAGCTAAATTCTATGCTATAGCCCCTCACGAACGAGAGACAGTTCGATCAGAGCATTTTTAAATATATTAGCAGAAATCACGAGCCTTGCCGTGGTTATTGATCATCATCCTGATTAGAGTCAATTCTGATTAAACCTTCATCAGATAAGGATGCATGATCCTCAACCATTAAGGTCCCAAAGTTTCCCTTTGAATGCTTTTAGGCTATAACTCTATAGCTCCGTAGTATCACTGGTAAGAATGTGCATTATTCCAGTATTCAAAGCCCAATTCTGAATATTTAAGTTATTTCATGAAATCTCTGGGCAGGCGATTTGTGAAATTTCTAACATTTCAAGGCAAGGGTATGAAGAGTAGGTTCCACAAATTCGTTGCACTGTATATAAGAGTAAGATAGGAAAAAGCAGAGACTGGGATTGGCTGGAAAATAAACGGGGAAGATACAGAACCCTCTGTAAAGAGAGGAGTAGACCACAAGGACTAGATAGGGGATAGCTAATTATTAAAAAACTATATAAATTCTTGGAGCTAATGTATACGACAATGCACTCACATAGATTTTGCAGCAGTTATTCTAAGAATTCTCTCATTCCAAATTTAGCTCTCACGTGTAACATAAACTTCTAGATGAGTGCAAGCTGATGCATACCATAGAAGACAATACCTATATTTTACTTATAGCCTGAGGCAATTGTCACACTAGTGAGACTTATTAAAATTCTTTGCACAAAATAAATCATGAGCTTGAGGCAATTCAAAATATTTTTCAGCGACACTGCTTGTTGGTGATCATGCACAATGATAAATTTAAAACTTAGGAGTCATTAGCCATAAGACAATGTATGACAACAATCTTGAAACATAAAAAGACTGAGTGCTACAAATTGATTAGACATCCATGTTAGTAGATTCGACTACATGAAGTGCAATACCATTAACAACCATCACCGAACCAAAATATAACAAGTACCAAGCTATTTGGGATTTCCGTAGATAATGATGTAAGCAGAAGGTGCTTCGGTTGAGTATATTAATTAGATTTACTACTATAGTCACTAATAAAAGAAATATAGTCATTCAATAACTGAAAACAAAAGCATATACCCTTCGATCGGAATCAAACTATATCATGTTTCAAAATTAATAAATGACATCTTTTTAATGTATCTTGTACAGAGTAGATTCTGTATCATGTCTATGGCACACAAAACACTTATTTTCAGAATTACAGGTAGATTTGTATTTATTATGCAAGGGAGTGGAGTCGAAGAGTCAACTACTTTTACTACTGGCTGGAGTCGGAGTATGTGAAAATATCTCCATTCCCTTAGTATTAGATATGGATGAATATACTCATGGTGAATGTGAAGAAGTGATGAAATATAGATTCAAAATTTCTAGAACAGAATTAGGAATTCTGAATTCAAATGAAGAATTCTAGAATTATTCTGTGTTGCACAACCTGAAACATAAGGTTGACAATCATGACTAAGACTGGCAGGCTAGGCTAGTTCATAAAACTGGGATGAAAAATGATTATAATTAATTACATTATAGACTCACACACACGCATTCAGCACAGTACTATTTCCAATCCTAACACAAATCAGTAACTTTAATAAGACTACTATTTCCACTCCCATTTCATCATAATTAGCAACCAAGGACCATTGGAACCACAGATTTTTAGTAGCTCAATCACTATTTCCATCTACCGTAGTTTTTCAGAGAAACTTAGATCCTAGCAAGATATATATCCGTACATATAATGATCCAACTTAGATAGAGATATCAATGGTAATGGTAAATCAGAAAACAGTATTTCAACTTTAACCCTATACAAAACTACATATGGACGTAGAAGACCCTTAACTACTGCCAAAAAAATACGAGCATAGTAAAATTATGCACACAGCGGGAATAACTTGCAAATGCTTGTTTAATTTCCCTCAATAAATGCTGGATATAATTTATTGGCGAACACAAGTATATTTGTGTTTGGTTTGCCCCTGCAATTGAATTAGCAAACACTATTCGAGGGAACTGCTTTTAAATATCGCCTCAATCATCAAGTCAATTTTCTTCCTTCTTTGGTGTACAAACTTATCGCAGCACAAGCGAGCATATATTACTAAATAAACAAACTATATGTCTATGACAACTAGCATACCTTTGATATAACCAAGTTCTTCTGGTTTTCCAATCCGCCTTTAATTGAGAAACCCCACGGTCTTCCCCCAGTTAGGATGATTTCCATCCTCTCTCTCCTTCCATCCATTTTGGAAGGGGAATTGTATCAAAAGTAAGGCACTTGTGGATTACAACATGTTAAATGAAGACTGAGGCACGAATCGGTTAGTTTGTTATTATAAAACTGCAAAAAGATCAGAATTTATAGCTCAAAGAACCAATATAGGAAGTCAGAATATAGGCAATGGGAAGTGAACTGCAAAGGGTTAAAGGAAGCAATCTTAATTATTCATATCACGGTATGTCGGTCTGGCAATACTGAATATTGTTTCCTACATATTATGACTGACATAGTAGAATGTCTACTTGTATTGTCTCTAGCTATGGGGACATTGGGCTCTGAAAATAATTAGGGGGAAAAGTACACACAAATTTGGTGTGGACACTCCATGTATACAAGGTCAATTATTATTTTGATTAAATCATTAAATTATTCTATGCTCACTGGAAATATAACAACAATTGAATAGAAAACCTGGATAACCTAAAAGCAAAATACAGAAACTCGGATGTGCTCCAGAATGGATATAAAGAATAACAACCTGCCTACCACAACATTCTAAATAAATAAATAACAATAACGTAATTCCTAATGCTTAATGCTCATTGCAGTACTACTTAATATAACTTGATGTTTAGAACAACAAGATATACAAAATGCCTGATAATCTAATGAAATTCCATCCAAAATAAAGAATTTATCTTTCCTGTGCTAAAAATTCAGTTTGATTTCCCACTATTTACTAATTTACGACTATACAAGCATGTACAACACTGCAATAATAGATCAGGTCAACGGTCAAGTTTATACACAATGGTGAGATTTCTGATTGAAGAAAAATACAAGCTATTGCGCAATAGTGCAATTAAATCTAATTAGCCAATTACAAATAATGTTTCCCAAAAAAACAAAGCCCTGGCCATAACGGATATCTCATTCACTACAATCAAAATAGTGTGCTCAGTGGTCCATCAAGTGCTCATAATGTAAAAACATCAGCCGCGAGATGTCCTCAAGTGCTCACAATGCAAAAACATCATCCGCGAGATGTCCTCAGGTGCTCGTGAGGTTCAAGAGCCCCAACCGGCGGTTTGATTTGAGGGGTGGTACATAACGTAGAGAGTGCTAATACTTTAATCGATATCTAATCGAACACAAGTTCCCTCACCTTGAGAAAAGTTTGCAAGTCCCGGTAATGTTGGATTGAAGAATTGCACGACAAAAGGTCGACAAGAGACTCACACTCTCTGCTGTTTTACATGACTCATGAAGTAAAAACTGTCAATTGCTTTTTTAATTCCTGTGTCCCGAATAAGTGATCTCTCTTGTGTATATTATCTTAGAATCCAAGTTCTTATGACCTACGAAACAAATCCAAATTAAATGATTCAGATCAAACAAGTAGTTTGAAAAAACAAGTGTCATTTGAAATGAGAAAATATGTATTGTACAGTAAAAACATCACTATATTAGGCTATTAATATAAAATATATTGCATAACAAACAATGTGATACTGTTTAATGAAAAGTGCCCTAATACTGCAATCAATTCAGTACAGAAAACTGGAAATAAAACGATAAAGAGATTGTGCTGAATAGAAAGTTAATAAAATCAGTAGCCAAAAGCTAACAGCAGAGAACAGAGTTAGCAGTTTTTTTAATGCAATGAATATATCTAAAATATAGTCCACAAATCCACAAATCTTAATATAGGTAATATGACAATCAGCATAGATATTAACAATAGGGAAACCATAAAATTCACTTCTGAATTTAATTGAATGCGCCCTATTATTCCTAGGATATTGCCTAACATGAGATGAAGATTGGAAAGAACTTCAGTAGATAAGGTACTGTGTAGGCACAGGTAAATCTTTTGTATATGACATATTATGTCTAGTAGTGATAATATTACAGCATTTCGATTTTTGGTTTCAGGATTTCATGGATTAAAGTCAGATTACACACCAATACATAGTGTTGATAAATAAGTGTAGTATTTGGTATGGTGAAAATAGGTCTCGAATAGTATTTAACAAACTTAAATCTTGAGCAAAAAAAACACTTCATCTAGCGAGATGAAACTCAATGTAGCTGAGTTGGCGACATTAAATAAAGTGTGTGCATCGTTAAAGGGAAGGAAAATTGGAACACATTAAAGTCTTGGCTAGAATAGTATAGTTAGTTGTTTGTCCAAACTGAATCATTTTAGTAATGTGATGACAGTATATATAACAATGCAGAGTTTAAATAAGCATCACAACTTGTGACTCTGGTTCAAAATGAATGTAGTGAATTGCAATAGGTATGATCTCCTAGAATCTAGGACCTAGATAGTCAGGTTACCCATATATAGCAACTAACTTACAAAAAAAAGCAAAATAATGTAATAATTTGTGTAAAATACTGGTAGGAACGAAAGCTTACAGAAAAGTTACCCAAGGATTAAAAGTAATTTAAATATATATATAATTCTTTGAACACAATGTAATATTAAATAATAACACTGCTAATATGTGTATGTTTCCTTCATATGAAATGAGGTCGGTTAGTAAGTTCCAGCCATATCATCGAATCAATTGCCAGAGATTTATTACTGATACTAACAACATCATTGAACCACATTCTGCCAACCAACACATTTTACCCAAAACTATAATCCTCATTCATACAACTGAACTTGGTACTTGAAGAACATAATAGATATAACAGAAATTATTCTTATGTTGCTTCATAAATGTGACTGAACAGCTGAAGAGTATATGAAAAATTAGACAGCATGTTTGCTGGACGTACTTTGCCTGTTAAGTTGTTTTTTATAAACGTCTGCATTCCCACATACAGAAAGATTTCCCAAAATTCGGATTGATGTCCGCCACTCGACCACCCAACACAAACAGTATCTTGTTTCTACTGTAGTCCCGCGTATCACAATGTTTTTGGAGTTCTTCCGCATTTGAACTAAAGACAGTATAATCGATGTCGATCGGGCCTTCCCATGCATCTGTTACATGGATTGTGTCATCTGCTGCTGAACTCTGCACATTTCCCTGACTCACAGTAGGCAATACATGCTCAGCGCTCCTAGGAACAGCAATCTTCTTTCTCGTGATAACTTCGCTGAGGATGACATTTCTTTTGTCAGGTAACTGGATGAAACTGGTTTCATCAAGATCTTGCCTGAACTTTTCGTGCGGCACATCTCGAATCAAGTTGTACGAAAAGCTACAGATGTTTGGATTTCGGACAGGCAAATTAAGATGGGTGCCTCGATCGAACCCTGATTTCAAAGGCACATCGATACCGTTAGTCTTTGTGTTGTTTGTAACATTTACTTCACAGTGAGGTTGGGATTTCAGTTCGCTAGGAAGACTTCCAAGGTCAATGCTATTTTCAATCGAAACCAAAAGAGGATTATGGTAACCGACGTTGATTTGCTCGTCGTTGCTGAGCAATTTGTATTTGAAAGTTTCTTTGGATTCGGTCTGTACCGGAGCGACCTGCAGCGGTGGCCTGAAGTTTGTGTGTTGATTGTATGGGACCGGGTGCTGGATGCTTTCCTGTGTTTTTGGCCTTGCTCTAATTTTCTCATTGGTTTGATGCTTCGTTTTCATATCAGGCATAGAGCTGAACAAATATAATTTCACCATAAAGTAATGAGATCAAACATCATCTGTACATTTGTTATATTTGTCTTCATCAATTTAACTACACTGTTGATAATAACAAATTTGATAGGAATAGAATTCGCAATGGTAATATGTTCTGGTCTGCATGTAAAGATTATATTCAATGGCTTGTTATAATTATAACATAAATTTTTTGTGTTGAATCAGGAGTACGGGGTCAGGTATAATTTTGAAGTCTCCCAATGATGCTATATCAGGAAAACCACAAGGATGATAACAACGGTATGCTTCACATAAAATTTCTGTAATTTCTCAACTACTGTAATTTTCAGCCAATAAGGGGCAGCAAAATCGAGTGGCCAACATTAAACTTCAAGTGAGTTGCAACTGAAGGGTGCTGTAACCGATGATTGCCATCCTCCATTCAGCCAAGTGCGAAGACTTGAACGAACTTATTTTTTCTCTTGCTTTTGAGGATTTTTTGGTTTCGATCTACTGTATAATTACAATATCACGCAAGACTTCAACTGACCTTGTTCGCAGCCCTTTACTGTTAACGTCGGGTTGCAGAGTTATCATACAGTGGCCTGATATCGCGGGTGGTTTGATTCCGGCATTGTAGTGGCATT
Source organism: Halocynthia roretzi (assembly GCA_013436055.1). Lineage (NCBI taxonomy): Eukaryota > Metazoa > Chordata > Ascidiacea > Stolidobranchia > Pyuridae > Halocynthia > Halocynthia roretzi. The sequence goes on along the minus strand of QRAM01000048.1, from coordinate 197,941 downwards.
TTTTCCAGACCGTGTTAGACAGAGAAAGCCGCCACATTTCGCTTGTACAGGTGCCGGTTGTAGTATGTCCTCCGAAAACGTACATTTCATTGTCAATCTAACACAAAAGGGAACTGAAATAATTCATTATGCTATGGTATATGCCCTTGCTTTTAATAGGCAGTATGAGAATGTACTTGAAAAAAGACCATGCTCAATAAAATGATAATCAAACATTGCTACTATGGTTACAATATTGTTCAAATGTTTTGGCAAACTGATTGTTTGCTCGTGATCTGATAACCTTTGTCAAGGTTTAAACCGGGCAAAATTGAGAGGGTTTATCTATCGGACACAATAGCTCAACCTGAGTTGAGGACTTTGAAAAAAAGAGAAACCTACCAAACACGCAGAATGACCGGATAACTCTGATGGTCCCCCTCTCGATTTCACCGCACTCCACATTCTCAGTTCTGAAATATAATTGAAAATATTATTATTTATGATGAACTGTCTGTATAGAAGAGTTGGGGTTAAAATTGTACACTATATAGTTATACACTATGAAATACAATATGTATTTTACAAGCAGACTTGAAATTTTATTTTTTTGTTCAAGCCACAATTCTTACATCAAAGGAATCCGTTGTAGGCATTCTCACCTACATTGTTATTTCTTTTTGGATGTTGTATTAACATCTATTGAGAGAATAACCATTATCGAATTGTGTCAGATATTTGTGGAATTATTGATTATTAACCAGTCAAAACCTTTAATTATTCAAGTCACTGTTAATTATTCATAAAGTCATTTCACAATAACAATTGCAGGGCACAATAATGGAGGTATTAAGTGGTTTAGTTACTTTGCATTCATCAAATATTAAAGTATGGTAATATGCTACCACTACTGGTAGTTTCTTTATTGAAGATTTCATTCCTTCAAATAGCCTTTTGTGGTTTTCTCAATTGGGAAGATTTTAGAGAAATTTCTTTGGAATCAAAACTTGAAATATCAGACAACAACACTTGCGTACTTACCAAAATCCCAAACATTGACATCAGACTGAGGTTTCAAACCAGTGAAACCACCACAGACCCACATCGAGTGATTGCTAACAACCGAGCAATGACCATAACGAGCTTCCGGTGCGGTATCAGCAGATGCTGCCATGTCGTAGTGCCATGAGTTAGTTTCTAAAGCAGACAACAATTTATAAGCAAAAGTGAGTAGTGACTTTCCATGGTCAAGTAGCATGGTACATCCTACAAGCAATGATATCTGAGCATAAAGCGCAAATCCTAAAAGCCTAAATCTAGAAAAAGCACTCTATGCTGTTGAGGTGTACCAGTGTGACTTATTTAAATTATTAATTAAAGAAGTTACAAACATTGAGTAACATTAAACATATTATAGGTATATACTTTATGCAATGATGGTATATACTTATGCAAGTGCGATGATGGTTGTAGTCGTGCGACAATTTGACAAAAGAAAAAGCGGGAGTTGTGGGTAATTGTACCACAATTTCAGTATTTAAGTTTTAGTAACCCAAAAATTACTCCAACTCACTATACAAAGCATTATTGAATAGCATTCTGACATCACTCATAATTACCATCAACTATGCACCAAGGACAATAATACAGATACCGCACACATGCAAATAAATTTAGATTATGCAAAAAGGGAATATGATGAATGGACAGCAAAACAGTCATTCGTGATGATAAAAACTACAAAGTTTTTCATACCGAAGTGAAAAATCCACATTTCTTTAGTGGGTCCGATAAGATCTTGATAACCAGCGTATACATACATGGCATTCATGTACAAGACTGCAGTATGGTGTCTTCGACCACAAGGTGCCTTTTGAAGAATGCATATAATAGATTAGTGGAATTGAAAATCTAGTCAAATTGAGAAACAAATAAAAAGATCCCGCATTTTGTGCAACACTGACTTTTTTTTTAAAGCAAATCAAGCAAAGCAAAACTTAGATCAAACAAAATAATTGGCAATGAAAGTCTGAATAACAAACTCACACCCTATGATCATAGATGTGTATGAAAAGGTTTATGTGTATAGAGGTTATGTGAAGATTCATTGTATCAATTCGTTGCCACGTGTATTCATAAACTAAATTTAAAAAAAAACATTCCTCCAGATGTGGATATAACGTATTTACTTGTGTTCAACTCACACGCAATATTTTGACTTGAAAACTATACAAAACTTTTTCAATCATAACAAAACATCAGACTATGATCGTGAGAGCTTTCCAGTTCATGTCACAGGCCTTATTGCACCAGATTTCTTAGCCTTGTGTATAGGTATGAAAAATTGCAATCTGAATCACATATAGTCCCAGCCATTTTAATTCAGGATTCTTAACCTGTAATGGGTTTGGACCACTGATGCAAATGGTACTCATGACACAGAAAGAAAATTCATACCAAATATCTCTGTAACAGTGTTTTAACAGTAATATTGCAAATTGTTTTCATAATAACACTTACCAATACATTTTTGACCAAGATTTTCGACCACCTGCTCTCAGCGATGTTAAACTGCCATAGCGGAGATTCATCAGCCGACGCAAAACTCGTTTCACCGCCAAACATGTAAATATTTTGCTCATAAACGATCATAGTGTGGCCTTCCAAAGGTGGTGGGTGTACTTCTCCTTGGCAAACTTGTTTCCAAGCTAATGATTCTGTAAAAGTGAATAAAATTCATTATACAATGAACCCTTTGGGTTTTGACGAGTCATTATTTGCTCTAATTCTGAGTAGCACCAAGCCACTGCTGAATCCATTCGTAGCAATTGTGTGGTGGCCATGGTAGCTTGAGCTGGTGTATCCTCTCACTTATTCCAAATATGTTATAGAATGTACATACAACTGTTCCATGGTAGTGTACTTTACATATAACCCTTCGTAGTCGTAACAATATTGTTTCAAGCTGTTTTTTTTTAAATATTATGGCGCAAGGATGCGAGGAATCTTATCCATAACTCGCAAGGCACGGAGCTAGAAGCAATACGATTTAACTTGACCCAATTCGAAATAAATTAGTCTGTGACTTTGCATGATGATAACATTGGTATCTATGTTGGCTGTTGTAGAGGTCAAATCGACCATTTTCAGTATGAAAGTTGTTTTAGGCAATAAAGAATAAACTATAAGAGGCTTTGCAGACTCTATAAAAGTTGTCATAACTGTTATTATTGCTGATAGTCTACAACTACCCTATTATTATTATTCTGTGGTATGAAGAAATAGCGTCCAACAAAAACAACAAATGCCCTGAATGACAAACACAGTAATACGTTGTTGGTTGTGTGATGATATGTGCCACCTAGCAGTATTCAAAATGAATACCGGTAATGTGAAGAGTAAGTGATAAGCTTATCATAATTATTTTGCAGAAAATACTTTATAAAGTTGATGTCTGATGTTACGGCAATAATGCTGTCTAACATCAAACTCGGGATAGATATGTGACTGTGATATTTATCTATACTACAGTGAAGTGAATGTATGTAATTTATTCTGTCTGTTCTGGAGACAAATTATGATATATAAGGTAAACGACTCCAACAAAGAAAGGGAGTTTGTGCTATTCTTGTCTCTACCCATGAAAGATCTGGTAATGATGCCGGTAACTTATAAATAATTAAAACATTATGTATCAGAGGGAAGTGCTGATGCAATGGCAACCAACATAAAGAAAACCCTCAAAGTGCAGACTCTTCACCCTACGCAGTAGCATGTTCCAAAATGGAGATAGGTTGGAGTGTGAACCATGATAAATTGGATAATTAAGGTACACGATTGATTTCCCGGTAATGGTCCGGCATCTCTTTCATTCCAGGCAAAATTATGAGGGGACAGTTAATTCTCCACAACCACCAGACTAGGTCACTGGGTGACGACTGGTGTTGCGTGTTGCAGCTATCATTTAATTGTTTTTTAGCTGGACCTGTGAAATTCCACAGGATTTGAAGCTTTTCTTCAGCTGAACCTCTGTAGTTCTCGTTCCCTTATGTCATGTTTCTTCTCTTCTCCCATCTTTCGTCTCTCAACTATATCCTTCTTACCAATGATTTCTATTCATTCAATTAATTCCCATTTAATATTTGTATAGGTACCCAACAGACAATCATGCTTCAGAAATACAGGAGAAGCATAATTAGTCAGAGGCATGTTATTGAATTATTAATATGTGACCTCTATTGGTCTGGCAAAACAGACAGATAACAAAGTATGCCACGAAATAGGTGATGCACCAGTATTACCAGCTACTTGACAACATTACCTGCATCATAAATCCAAAAGTCACTCATGGTTCCTTTCCCAGACCTTCCACCATACATAAACACTTTGTTCCCATACACACAAACAGCATGATGACTTCTATGTGAGGGCTCCGGCTTCTGTCCAAAAACCGGACACCAAGCACATGAGGTTGACTGTCAATGATAAAAATAATAAAAGAGTGACTGTGGTGAACTCAACCCGTACAATCAATAGCCATCACTTAGTTTTATTTCTTCTGCAGAAGAATTCCAGACTGGTAAAACAAAATTACCTTGAGATCTGTATCGTTGAATGGCTCTGGCTTGAAGCAGCTATTTTTCAAAAATTTCATTTCACAAGCACGAGCAAATTAGGATAACAGAGACGGTGTGTCAATGGTAGATACTGTACAGGAGTAATGATAGAAAAGTATTGGATAGTTAGTATTGCGAACATATAGAAAATTCACCAAGTAATCATGATATGAACACATGATATAAATAATAGGATTAAAAAACTATCAATTACCTGTTAGCGTCTATTTCTAGTTGCCATAGCAAAAATGTATTTCACCATGGATAATTTGCATTTTTTCGAAAAATTTGTGTAAAAATTCTTCATGCGTATTTTCCATGGTCAAATATGCTACCAGCCTCAAGTAAGCTTCATATCGACCCTATGACACCAATAATCATATTCAAACACATTCCAACATGATGTAATTTATGCTCAATTTCTTCTACAGATTCATGGTACTATTTGGTCATCATAAGTTTATACTTTAGACTTTCAATTCAATTCGAGGTTTTCACTATTGTGAGGGATAGGATTAGTGTTAACTAACCCCAACCCTGACCCCTAGAAAACCTAGCTTAACCGAAGCTCATGTAACCTCCTGTAACCATACTACTATAATACTGAATAACTGTGACAAAATGGTATGATAAAGTAATATCAGCAACCAGTGACGTAAATCAACCATATCATGAATAAATAATTCGACGATAATGAAAAAATTTTGAAGTTTTCACTACAAGATAATGCACTTAAAATATTTTTATGTACAGTATTTATGTATAACACGGCTGCCTCTATTGTGTTGCTTTTATATACATGATTCATTTCCTACCTTTACAACAGTCTGGTGAGTCGCGAGTGCCAGTAATTACATACAACATACATTCTGCAAAATTAATGATTATTTAGTATCGCAGATACTCCTTAAACGCAATCTTAATCTACACACCGAACACCTGCACATAACAAATCGTACTTCGCGCGAACGATGACATAACAAACTGACTGAGTGAATATTAAACAAACAGTAATAATAAAACAATGTTGTGGCAACCGAAGGGTTACGATTACGTCAATCATCACGAGACATCGACATTCTTCTTTTTACCTCTCTGCGTTAAGCGGAATTCTACAGCAAAAGTACTCGCTCTTAATTTACATTCGTGACAACTGTTAATTACCCTAGCGACGAAGCACTGATGGGCGTGTCCGTTTGCTACTAACATGTATGTATCTGTTTGTCAGCTGTTCAATCGAGATATGCAGTACTGCGGTGTAAATGTCTCAAACTATCGCTGATCTCAACAAGAACGTGACTTCAAGTTTGCCCCTCACGGTAATCTGGAATCGATTCCATATTACCCCTGGTGTTTTGGAGGATCAATGAGGACAGGTCATTATTGTTAAATATAAAAGATATTTCAAGTATTATTTTGAAATATACTTTCTATCTTTCTTGTCTTGGGTAGTGTGACATATCTCCCTGTAATATTTCACCTGAACTGTCTTTGGAAATCATAGGCCTTATATTACGCACATATATCATTTCACACATCAGGGCCAGAGTTACCATTGTGTAGCAAGTCTGGCGCATGGAGGTCCGCTTGCATCGTGTGCAGGGAATAGTGATTTTTTCTAAATCGGGGGTCATTTATGCGTCATCCGGACCATTAATTATTTTAATTCCACAAATTATCAAAATAAGCTCTCTTTGATAAAACTAAGAATCGATAAAGGAAGCTAAATTCTAGATACCGAGCAATTGGGTAAAGGAGCTTCTCTTCAAAGCTTCTCCTGCTAGATGGCGCAAGAAATCTTTTTGATGGGACCACACTATTTGACCAGCACCAAGAGACTTATATCATTGTGTCCCTTAATACCTAAGTTATCTCCGCCTTTTGTAGACAATCGTTATCTCGAAAAATATAAATTTTGGTGGATAAAATGATCCCTGGTCTAATAATACATGTTTTCAGTAGCCCGATCGGCGAAGTAGCAGTAGCTAATCGGCATAGCCCGCAACCATCTCAAATATGGCTGTGCTGTAGTAATGATACTGATTAAGTGATACTGAACGAAGTTTACACGAAATTGCTTTCTATGTGGTTAACCGCACATACATTTGTTTGCACATGATTAATCATATTCAACACCTTGGAAAAATACGCCTTCAACTCTGTTTGTATACCTAGCAGCTATACCTGTGGCGGGTTCTTACATTGCATTTCTAGTTAATATAGTATGCATATTAACTTAAATTATAAATCACGAGAATGAATCAAACTACGTATCATGCTGTGCCTATACACATGTTAATATATTAATATTGAATACATATCTTATTCAATTCCTAGAGCGACTTCTTAAGAATGAAGTCATACGAGGCGACAATAGCCCAAAATATATTTTTAAATTACGCAGCATACGATTATTATGGCATTTACAGTGGAGTAAAAGATCTCACATTGGTTGATAGTTGATGCATAAAGCAATGCTAAAAGAAAAGTGAGTACAACAGTCAAACAAACTGCACTGGTTCAATATTACAATAATACGGTATCAGTATTTTGTGTCAAAGAAAATCCACAAGAAGAGCTGATAACTATACTTAAAGTGCGTCGTAGTTTAAATCATCATACTCAACATACGAACTATGTTCTTCAGTAACGGCAGCTTCATTTTCCGTATCCATATCATCTTCATATTCTGGAGGCGGCACTACCTCAAGCAACTGTTGGAGGAAGCAAGTGATATGTTCTGGAAAAAGCAAGAAACATGTAGCTTTGCTGTAAATATCTCTATTTGGTATGCCGATTTTCTACTTACTCATGAAGGGAGGCTGTTTTTTGAAGTGGACCAGTGGAACGTATAGCAAGAAACCACAAAGTATGAGAATAAACGCATACAAGTATTCAATCGCGGGGTTCTCCAAAATCGGTGCCACTATGAGATATAGGGAGGCCAGGAAGCATATCGCTGGAATACCTAAGAATACCTAAAATCAAACAGAAAAAAGGTTTTTCCTCTAATCTTTTCTGAGTGGATGCTGACTATTGGTCACTAATTATGCACCAAAGATATCTACTTACCCTGTAAGGTCTCTCCCAGTGTGGTTTAGTGAAGCGCAGTACAATAACCGATAGAAAGGTTGCACCATAGAATATCCAGGAGGCGAAAGTAAAATAATCGATCAGGCTTTCGAAACTTGAAGCGTCCGGTAATATCATCAATATAGCAATGACGGACTAGATGAAAAATGAATCAGTATATTGCTACTTTCACTAATTTACCAATTTCAAAAGAGTATACAAAATTACGTTGAAGATGGCAGCAGGCGATGGAGTGAGTTTCTCTACACTGATGAAAGACAATATTTTTACCATGTGACCGTTCCTTGCAGCAGTGTAGGTAAGCCTAACAAAGTGGTTACACAGCTTAATTTGCCATTGCATAAAACATATCACAGTAGAACAGGGGTACCCAACCTGTGGTAAATTTACGCCAAGGGGTATATTTCGCCCATTCAGGGGGTATAAATATAACATTATAACCTGGCTGTGGTAAAGGCACTGCCGTTGGCAGCGCCAAATGTCGAGCAGACAACAGCCAATGGTACAGTCCAACTCCAAGAGCCAAATACTCGATCGCCGAAGGTCTAAAAATGATTGCTTTTGCGTAACAAATACTCGAAAATCCTAGTTCAATTTAAACTTACAATAGCCACTGCGTTGGAAGCGAGGAGTTCATCTGGAGTCATCGCCGTGAAGTACGCAATGTTTACAAGTATGTAGAGCACAGTAACCATCGGTATACCAATAAAAATCGTTATCGGAAAGTTTCTATTGATGAAAAATAAATCATTGAGGGAAACACCATTCATCAACGAATGAGGAATAGATTAAGAATATATATAGCTCGTTGCAAATGTATCAGTCAAAATACAACCTAATCATTGCTTACATATGAATTTACTAAAGACGACCCTAATTTTAGCCAGACTTCGAATGCTGAATTAACGAGAAATTCCTTCTGCTACGTTTGAACTGCGTGCGTAGTAAGAAAAATGTACTTTGAAAGTTCCACTTTCCCTAATTTACGATGGGGATAATTAATGCGGACCTCGAACAATTCAGAGTTCGAACGGCCTCCTGTACTAGATGAGGTACAAGGTACGATGCACCACTGTACCACAAATGTTCCAACAACAACAATATTTACCTGATTGGTCGCTGAAGCTCCTCTGTGATGAAATTGAGTTGATTCCTACAAATAAACTGAACAGTGAAAAGAAACGAAGTTGAAAGTTCAACGGTTCCCAACCCTGCCCTGGACTTGAGATTATCGGTCTTAAGATAGAACATCAATGAAATTTTGGTATATAGTATTAAATTTGTATCCGTTCTAGTAGTATTGCAGGTCTCTGAATTGATTTTACTTTTTGATTCACACACCAGTAAAAGTTATTTTTCCCGTAAAGTAATATAAATAGTCATTGTTCAAGCCACCATATCAACGTAAGTACAAGGGATTCATTGCCTGCGTTACGGAGTCCCTACAGTTTCCCTAGAATCACATGAATAATTTGATGGTGAACCGTGGTGGTAGTGGAAAAAGGGCTTGTAAGCTTATGAGAAATCTGATGCCAATTCAGCCAAACGAAGCCATCTATTTCATAAGTCCTTAATCCTAATGATGAAGGGAATAATAGAATGTTTCCACTCAAGTAAACTAATATAATCATTCATCAAATTACTTACCACCCGTCGTATGACCATAGGCCAGAATAAAAGGCCAGTGCTATAGCAGACACCGAGGTGGCCGTCCCTTCGAACGCATTAGTCAAGTTTTGTGTGTTACCATAACCAATTTGAACGAAACCACCGATAATGATGGCAAATATTATAAGAAGCTTAGCAGCAGTGAAAAAAATCTGAACTATGTTCGATAATTTGACACTGAAGCAGTTAACCGCTGTTATGAGCACTGGAAAACAAAATAGTGTGTTTTAATTATTTCGTCGGAATTAAGAGAACCCTAAAAAGCAACCAATAGCTATATTTACATATGCAAATTATAGCAGCGCATTTTTCTGCACTTGCTGGGGGAGTACAACCAGGATAGAAGGGAGCCGTTACGTATTCAGCAAAACCAATTGCGATTATGGCAAACGAGGACGGTTTGGTTATGATGATGGATGTCCAGGCGAGTATGAAACCGATAGCATCCCCGTAAGCTGCTTTTAAATATTGATATTCGCCTCCAGATTTTCTTATCATCAGACCCAGCTCAATGTAGCTTATAGCACCTATTTAAAAAAGAAGATTTTATTTACAAGGATCTTTCTAATGCACAACTGTTTTTTTTACTGAGCGTGGCTAGAACTCCGCATCCTGCCCAGATGCACAAACTAGCCCCGACCGACTCCGCGTTCGCCAGAATCGATTTCGGCGAAAGAAATATTCCGGATCCTATCATGGTACCAACAACTAAAGAGATTCCACCAACAAGTCCAATCTGTGAAGTAAAATACACTTTGTTGATTTAAGTCTATGTCATGGAGCATAAATTTATGAGTAAGTAAATGTTATGTGCCAGTGGCATGCAAGAACTGTCTGTGGTAACAAACAGTAAATCTTAACTTCAATCATTATTTGAAGTCATAATTCGCTTCAATAATAGCAAATATTCCACGTAATGTGGTACCCTGTGCCACCTACAGCAACTGTTCACTCACCACCTACCTAACTTGTAAGTGCTATTGTTTTTTTGTCGTGCCACCATTAGTTGTAATAGCAGTATACAGTAATATCAGTATACTGTTTATCATTCATAGCTAACGAATAAGTCCAGAATTTTTCTTTAACTTTTAGGTTCAATTTGATAAGTTTCCCTGGAAAATTTCGAATACCTTCTTGTGTCGGAATCTGGAATCGGGCATGTTATCAGTAGCAAAAAAGAAATGTGAAAAGGTGTATTTAACTGAATATTGCTTAAAATTACGTTACCTCTTTTTTCAGCTCCACTTTGTTCGAAGCGGGTTCATCTATCTTTTCTGAGGATGTTTTTGACCATGAGCGCTTCCGTAATTTAGTATCCCCTTCCATTACTTTTTTTTAGTAATAGGATTATTTTGATAACGAGATTTCTGTTTTTAAAATTGAAAAATCAAATTTATCATGTTTCAATGATTAATCACATGAGAACGACTGTCATGGCAAGACACTGAACCACAGTTACATTACAGTTATAGTTACAAGTAAATACTTGATATCAGCAAGTAATACGTTACACATTTTTCAATATCATACATGACCAGTTCAACTAAACTAAATGTCGATATAGTTTTTTCTTCATCCAAATCTCTTAACCTCAACATGAAATATGACAGTTTTGAAAATGAATGCGAAATTTGCAACTGAAAATACGAAAAAAACGTTCTGTATTATTCATTTAATTTCATCTGACTGTCTGCTGCAGTGTATTTAGCATAAATGTAGCCATGAAACTCATTCTCACTATCACTAGAAAAAAGGAAGGTAATTATTTACAATGTTTTTCTTTATCACCACTGCACGCAACACTCATCCAGAGAGAAATGAATAAACACCAGCAGTGGCACGGGAAAAATTCTATATTTGTTTAGACGAATGCCGAGATCTGATAACACTGATTACTTAAAGACATTATCGTTTCAGAAATTAAAACAAATGAGTAATGCAGAAATTCAATCCACCAATAGAACACGTAAACTGAACGATACCTCTATTTGGAGTGTAAACTTCGTTAAATTCAGCGAATATGCAGTACGTAGGATTACTCTTTCAACTAAGGACTCTAGGTGCTCAAGGTTTACATAGTACCATGCGTCGTTTCGCGCTGATTGATGACACATTGGATGATGAGCAACTTTCCTTTGCTTACTTAATATTTTTTCTTTTTTTTTTATTTCATATATGTTTGAGCTCCTATTCCGTTGTACACTTCTCTGCTATGGAAATGTTGAAAGTTTGTATCCTAGGTTTGTTTGATGTTTGATTGATGTTTTGCACACAGTCGTAAAATGTCGGAGCGACTACACGAGCGGCGGACAATACGATTTGAACAAAAGCCATCAAAATCTAGTTATTCCAATCCACAGCTAGTATTAAATCTAGTGACAGAAAAATAAATTGTTACCGACATTGTCGTCTTCTCAATGTCATACGATGTAATAGAATTTTGAAAGCTTCGAATCTAAACCAAATTATTCTCAAGTTTTTTTTAAATAGATAAAGGAAGAAAGGAAGACGAAAATAAAATAGATATACACTGCCGTACAAAGCAGTGACAGCGAACCAGAAGGAACCTTGGGTGCACAGGAAATATTGCATAGGACGTGATAGGCACAAAACAAACAAGATGACATCAGCAATATCTGATATTCTTAGATCAAATGAATTTATTACTTCACGAAATGCGAAGTGTATTTACTGCGTAAAACAAACATGGTGGCTCAAAAACTGTTCTAAAAGGGGATGCTTACCACCTAAGATTCAATCAAATTTGATGTATCCCGTAGTTGTATCCCGCTGATAAATCTCTGGTAAAAGAAAACGAATTCAGAATTTGCGCGACTAGGTATACTATACTTCATCTGTAACAACATGGGGATCTAGCAATTTAGTTAATCGTTAATAAGAATCTTCAGTAAATATTTTGAATAACAATTTAGCTAGGTTATTGGCAAGGTGACATAGAAGGATGCGAAAATAAAGAAGGTTCAGTGATCGATTGTTTTTTCTACCCTGATTCTACTTTCTATTATCGGGAACTTAAAAGTGACGGAAAATGGAGGCGAACATCTCAGCACAGCATTGTACTTGGAAAACTCCTACACACATAAGAGATTTATCAGGAGCAAAGGTATTGTAATATTATAAACTGATTCCAGAGGATATAGAGAAAGGATCATGCTGTGTACAATGCCGTTTTTTAATCAAATTATACGAATAAAGTCTCGTGTGTCTGCACAGGATGAGATAGGCACAGTGCCAAGGTAAACAAAGGGACAATCGAAATATCTCAAAATCATACATTGAGTGTGTTTACAACTTCATCCCACCATTGTCCATCCATGATATATAAACCCTAATTGCTTGCTTGAACGACACCAACCCAGACAACAATCTACTGCCTCATGAAAGTCAGAGATACACCTGATACTGTTAAGACTTTATATGTTACAAAAAATTGTAAAACTAAAGATTTTGTGAAATCGTTTTCGGTCAGGCATTCAATGTGATAAGTAAAATTTCACATTCGTATACTGACCGATTTGACAGAGTATTGTGATCAGAATCAACAGTGCAATTCATTCTACAGACAATATTGATACGAGTTCAACATCCTAATTTACCGTTGCAATTTACAAATACGCAAACGCAAAAACGAAGTTTATTTACTGCGAAAAACTTCACATTGTCAAACTATTTACCTAAGTCGTATGGCTATGTAATTTGCGATCCGAACCCAGATTCTTTTTATTTCCTTTATGATATGACTGCGTGGCGATTTTCTCGTTCAAAACCAGTGATTACGTACTACACTAAATGAATTTTATTATTATACAAATTGGACGATAACTAAACATGCATATAGAAGGAATTAGAAACAATTATTTCTGACAATTGAATATTAGTTATGTAAACCCAAGAGAAATTATCTCGTTACTTGAAAACCAAGCAATAAATTCCAATGCGATCATTACTCTGGTATATGAGAAAATAATGTCTGACATCCAATGCTGACACGTGGTTTGATCTGAATCTGATTAAATACAACTTGAAACAGGAAGCAAAGCTACGATCCTTCCAGATCAAACAAACCCTTAGAGCCACCGCTACAAAAAAAACTCTTATGTTCTGGAGTTCTGGACTCGTTGCTGTTAACAAATCCAGCCTAGGAAACATTAAAGTTCAAAAATTTGATTGGTCTTAAAATCCCTTTCCCGCCTATCCTCGCCGTACAGATTATTCGGATTTCAAGATATACTAACCCAAAATCTCTTACCCGTTAATATACTTTTTTTATTACTATGTCACTTATTTGTAGTGCAAGAACACAAAAACGAATAGCGACCATACAAGAATTTAGATACTACATCCAACAAGTTCACCAATCACCGAAAATGATTGCAACAGAGAACAACCAATCGGCAGCACATAGAATAAAATGTGAGGATACACTAGCTTAATCTATCTGACAATCACTTCCCACTATCCTTGTATAAGAAGAAAAGAAATAATAATAATATTTAGTAGTATATAATATAGATCATCCGGCGCGAGACATCGTACAAGTTGGTAGAGCGGTCTATGCGTGAAATCACATCACACAGCATTCTAGACAATCCTTATCTCCCAGTTTCTCATATTAGCTTGCTAAAATGATTAGTCAGACTTGTTATTTTTAGAACCTGGTAATATTGTCTCACATCCACAAATTTTGAATAAAATAAATCTGCCAAGATTCTGAAATTACTTTATACCTACTGTGCATGGTATAAAGAATTTACTGAAGTTATTCAGAGACCTTTCCTCTATGTAAGATACGATACACAAGAAATACACCTTTGCAAATTGTTCCTATACAAGTTAGTAAGTTAAAAAAACAAGTGAGGGTAGGTTAGGGATAAAATCATAGAAGATTTAATAGGTTTTTAAAAGTATTATATTGTTATTCTATATGATACAAAGTTAAAGGCAAGCACTGAAGAGTAGAATTGCTGGCCATGTCACTTATAACTTTGACGGTCTGTCAAGAACTCAGGTGGAGCATCAATCTTACTTAGTGAGAAGTACATCTGTAATTTACGCATACTATTAAACTACAACCTACAACCTTGCAATATAACACGTGGGGTTTGAATTAACATAATATTAATAATATTCATAAATCGCCGGTTACCTGTTTCAGCTTTTCTCAGGTCTGACTGAATTCGCAGTATCTTCATCATCATGTTCGGCTGGTGGGACGATTTCAAGTAATTGTTGAAGGAAGCAATTTATGTTTTCTTTGGAAAGTAAAACAGGTTAGCTAAAGGAACCACGAGGATACAAGTTTACAGTAAATCCTTGTGGTATTTTGGCAAGTCATAATTTGCTCCAATTAGAAATGGCCAGCTATCATGGTGCCAATTTATTATTCCATGCATGTTGTCCTTCCTTCCCATATCTCTTACGATTTTGCTACCCGCCATGTTTTGGACCAATAGAAGCAAAACAGTCATACATAAAAAGAGGGAAAGCACAACAGTCAAGTACAAGGGAAATAATAATGAAGATAGTTTCTGTCTAGAGAACAAGACCAGCCTTAGGAGCTAGACAGGGCTCAATTGGATATATTTTTCACAGGACCCTGGGTTCACAGCAAAGGTCTGTAGAATCTTTAGAGTTATAAGTAAATTTTAATTAAGACTTTATATCTCTATGGTAGAAGTGGAAGCGATTAAAATACACTTAAACAGTGGATTTAAGTGGACCAATTTTATCTAAAAACATTTCCATATTCAATTGCATACATTTATTGTTACTGTTCTCTGTAAAACCTGCAAAAATGTGTCAGGTGTAAGTTGCCATGTGTACTTGACAAGACTCAAGGAATCAACTGAAGAGAATTGTTAAAGAATTGTCCCCATGGCAAAAAGGTACTAGTTTAGTATTGCGCTCCCTTCGAAAACCAGTGGCCGTAATGGTTCAAAGCCAGCCCCGATAGAGAGGCAATATTTTATATAACACTGTATAATTTAACCGCTAATTTGTCGATTGATGCTTACTCATGAAAGGAAATTCCTTTTTGTAGTGGACCAACGGAACATATAACACAAGCCCAAACAAGATCGCTATGGCAGCATACAAATACTCGATTGCTGGATTATCAATTATCGGAGCTACAATCAGGTAGAGCGACGCTACAAAGCAGATAACCGGGAAGCCGAGGAACACCTAAGAACAATATTTCACTGTTTCTGTATAATGTTGATGTTGCAATTTTTATGCTTTCACTTACAAATTAGTAGTCAACAAAATGAAAAAGCGAATGAATATAAAATTAGATTTAGATAACTTTTAACTGGTCTATCAAACGGGGCTTCCACTGCTGCTCAGTCTAATTCATCAGCGTGAATAATCAAGTTTCTCATCCATTGCCTCCAAGATTTATGCAAGTAAATGCACTTTATGAATTTTCAATTTGAAAAAAGTACCTCATGGAAGGAATAAGATTTGTTTGGAGAAGAGCCATTGTATACTATCATTTTAGCTCTGTTTGTTTAAAGTTGCAGTAATTACAAAGTAGAAGGAGTCTGCATTTTTAAGTCAAGTTACCTAAGGGACCTAAATCATGGTGTCTATAACTCTGAATTACACAGAACACAGTCGCAGGCATACCTTGTAGGGCCTTTCCCATTCCGGGTATCTGTAACGCAGTACGATGACCGAGAGAAATGTGGCTCCGTAAAATAGCCAGGAGGCGAATGTGAAATAGTCTATCAAGGATTCAAAACTCGAGCTGTCAGGAATTATCATGATGATAGCGATGAAAGCCTTGAAATAATACCAATACAGATTAATTAATTTGAACCGTTGTTGATTTTTGATATTTGGTGCAGTAAACATACGTTGAACATGGCTGCTGGTGATGGTGTCAGTCTTTCAACACTAATAAACGATAACACCTTCAACATATGGCCGTTTCTTCCAGCAGCATATGTGAGCCTGTATGTAACATCAAATGAAAAATATAAATAAAAAAATTACTCTGCTTAATTACTTCTACCCCAATAAGTACCAAAATATTTTCCTGCATAATGCAACATCAAAAAACTCAGATAAGATTTTCAACTTGATAAAAACAGAAATATTAAGACTTTCCAAACCTAGCGGTCGTGAAAGCAGTCCCATTCGCTGCACCGAAGGTCGAGCAAGCTACGGCCAGTGGGACAGTCCAACTCCACCAACCGAAAATTCTATCGCCAAAGGTCTACAACACAAAGGAATTGTTAAAGAACAAAGAATGCCTTACAATCATTATATGGTATAAAGCAGTACAGAGAAAATAGCTTCTCGTCTCATACAATGGCAACGGCGTTGGAAGCAAGCAGTTCAGCCGGGGACATCGCGGTGAAGTATGCGATGTTAACCAGGATGTAGAGAACCGTAACAAGCGGTATGCCGACAAAAATTACAATAGGAAAGTTCCTGTGTACAAGAAAATATATGTTTTGTTAGATATCAAGGTGTGAGAAGTTAATCATCCAAGTTTTATTGAAAGTAGGATATCACATTTGGTGACAGAATTGGAAGGAAACAATGAACAAGGACGATGGGATGAATTGGTCCAATAGGACACATGTAAATCACACTCCAGACACATAAGGCAATTTTAAATGAGTACAATAGTGTGTTCGATATAGGGAACATTACCTATTGGGCTTCTCAATTTCTTCTGTAATGTAGTTCAGTTGATTCCTAGATAAAAAGAGAAAATTGTTACAGTTCAGTGATTATTAGTATATTCGTCTATATTTGATATTCCACTTCAAACTGTATTTCCGATTACAAGGGAAGAAACTCTGGGAATCAGAAACTCCACGGACAAAAGAATTGCCTTAAAAATTGGATTTTGGTTTACTGTTTATGTTAGTTTGTAAAATCTTCATTTTGGTCAGGATACTTCTAATGATCTAATGCATTCATTGGCGAGTCGTATATAGTGGGACGGCAATTGTTCCGTGAGTTATTAACGGTTTTTCAACGCGGAGACTCGTTACGGCCGACCAGAAATAGGTATTCGAGTTTCGGAATGGATTTTCCCTGATTGTACTTAGCCATCTAGCGGTTGGAAGTTTTTACTTCACTTAACGGTTATAAATGACCCAACAGTGACATCTAGCGGTTAGAATATTTTACTCCACCTAACGCTTATAAATGAACTTCTAATG